>VZTL01011115.1:0-49583 GCA_013400535.1 Scopus umbretta
GCTCCCCCTCTGCCCAGCACCCTTCAGAGGTCAACCTCTGGTGTTTGATGAACTGTACTTAGGTCTCTTTAAATGAGGCTCTTGAATGATGGGGTTGTAATCTGTCACATCCTGAGTTACCCTCTGAGCTCCATCATACTTTTAGGAAACTCTTGCTGTCAAGAAAGGAGGGGGTGATAAAATTTGGTTCCTGTTAGGAATACTGAAGCTCTCTAAAGGACTTTTACAAGACTGAGGAGACTCAATTAATGTTGTTCTGCCCCTTACTTGAAACAATGATTATGCAGTAGTTGGTCAAACTGCAGTAACCTCTCTTCATATGTCAGGTAACACCAGAGAGTTATAAAGTTGTGCTGTGTGGAAAATTAAATTCTAGCAGAAATTACATGGGTATAGCCTGCAACACTAGTGAGATTGGACATTGACCAAAACATTAGAGAAAGAAATGACCACAAACCACAGAGAATTCTCAGACCCGCAGCACACCAAATAGTGCTCTAAGCAGAATTTATTGAAGCCATATGCTCTTGGATATGAATAAAGTGCACAACTATTTTGAAGGACTTTCATTACATTTAGTGCTTTACAGAGTATCAGGCCAAACAAGCCCACGTTGGCTTGCCCAAACACATCCTGTTGATGTAGGCTCTTCTCTCCCTGCAATATTGCTGAGTGGTTTAGCAAAGACACCAAATGAATGGAGCAGAGAGGCTCCACAGAAGGGTCTGGAGAAGCCGGAGAGGTGATAAGTAGGAAAGGATGCTCTGGTGTTACCCTTATTTGTCCTTACTTGTTAGGAGCCTGATTCTGCAATTGGCTACTTGTTTTCTCTGGTGTTACAGGGTCATTTGTGTGAACCAGCTGCTCAGCAGTGTAAATCTTCTGCATTGCTGCTTTTATGGACAAGTAACACTTTCCTGTCCAGAGTGAATCATTTGATAAGAGCAGCCCTCTGCCACGGCTTCTCCTCACTGCTCCTCTTGATGAGAACTAAGCTGTTTTCATTTTCTTTTTACTCATTGCGTATCCACTTGCCTCAGAGAGCTCTCCCAGCGCCATATGATGTGCTGCACCGATGGCTGCTGGTTGCAGCGGGGCTCGGATCATGCTGTTGTCATGGCTCTACGTATAGGATCTCAGCTTCTTGCTTGCACTCCCCCTGTGGTGTTTCCAGTTGCTGTGGTCTAAAGTAGCAGCCGTGGCTTCCAAAGTCGGAGCAAGGATATTGGAATCATGTGTGTGCGTCTGCCTGGAGCGAAAGGCTTTGCTTTGCATGCTGCTGAACACAGCACTCTCTGGCTCCTTGTAAATGGGCAGGGAGCGGCGCAAACTCCCTTCCCTTGGAAAGGTGCCTTACCAAAACTGAGCAATGGTAAAGATTTCTCTACTTAACAAACTACCTCTTAATGTACATATTCCAAACAGGCCTGGATCAATGCCAAATATGGGCCAGCTTACCTGAAACACAAAATACCTGTTTCTAAGAGACAGGGTTAGGGTTGCAGTATTGAAAAGCTTCTTTTGATACTTGCTACTCCAGGGTTGGGGGAAGGGAGGACATTTTTAAAAGGCATTGCTGGAGGCTCTTTTGAAAGAGATCTCAAACCTATTTGTATAATAGGAGTGGGATGATAGAGAACTTTGTGGGTATGGCCTTGCCTGTATTAGCATGCTAACCACTGAAAAAAATCCAGCTCAGCATGAAGTGTGTGATAGAAGGCACAGGAATTGCTGATTCTATGGCTTGTATTTGGTGGGTCATCCCAGCTCAATAACCATAACATGCTTTCCTGTCCTCTAAGTGTCAATTCTGAACCTATGTCTTGCGATCACAGAGATTTGCTAAGGATTCTAGACAGTAAGTCATGGGCTACCCTATTGCCTTGCTCATACATCACAGCCTCATTGCCATTGCTACAGTTGTGTCAGTGTTTCAGTCAAGAATCCCCATGTTCAGAGTTTTATGCAGCTGGGAAAAAAATCAGCTCTGAAAATAATCATGGTAGACAAAACTCAGGGAATTATTTTTTATTTCTTCTTATTATTTTGGTAACATGTTTAATAGAATCATCTACAGCCCAGTAGTTAAGCAAGGATTTCTCTGCTTATCCCAGTTTTTTACTCTGGGTGGTGTCTGCAGAAGAGGGATGATTAAGTGATAGAAACTGGGAAAGGAGTATCTTAGTTTGGGTGTGCTGAAAAAGTTCTTCCAAGTATAGGCACTGGGCCAAGCGATATTGCATGAGTTTTGATTTCAAGGCTCTGTGTCTGCCTAGGATAAGTGTAAGGCATGTCTTAAGCACTTCTAAATAAATAAATGTCATTTAGGTATGCAGTTGCCACCTTCAAAAACTTTCCAGTGCTTCTCTTTGCAATTAGATGTTATCTAAACTTCTCTGCACTTAATATAGAGAATACTGAAGCAACCTGTGAATAGTGAAGTATCGTTTAGTTACCTCAGGCAATTGAAAAGATTTTAGAGGTGGCTGCTGTAGTACAATGCCTGCTCTATCTTAATGAAATAACTTGTCATTATTACAAGCCTTTTCTGAGGTCAAGGAACAGATAGTTCCACTCGTGAGTACAAACTGTCAGGACTTTCAAAAATGAATTGCAAGACTGATTGTAAAATAGTAAGATTTTTAAAAGTATATAATTTCATTTCTTTGTGTTGGACACTGTGTCTGGAGCCCTTAGATACCACATTTTGAGGACTTTTGTGTACCTACCAGGGCTAGAAATTTTTGCTTTTAAAATGAAAGCTGAGATCTTCATGTAACCAGATGACTTCAGGGGTCAGGGCTTTCAGGAAAACCTCACCCACCTCAGTAATCACTCAGTGGTCATCAGCAGTGGTCAGAAGCATTCAGGACCTCAAAGTCCTGTAAGCCCATGAAAAGCATTTCAGCAGGCCCATGGGGTAGGTAAGTCCGTCAACCTCATCTGTGGGCTGATGGCATGAGATGATGGTGCTCATCAGTGATCATAAGGCTTTCTGCTCTCTATTGCTGCTCCAGAGATGAGAGGCGTTTCAGTGAGAGATGGACATGTGTTTACAGAAACACCAGTCACCCAGCATAGACACAGAAGATACACCATGAAGCATACAGTGTTTTCCATTAGGGGATGAAGAAAAGCCTGGGCATGGAGGGAGGCTGCAAGTACCCCCCTACTTGTCAGCACAGATGCAGGCTTTTGGAGTTCACCAAATGGCTGCGCAGCTCCCATCATTTAGACTGGACTGTGTCCTCCTTTGCATGTTCTTGTTTGTGAAATGACATCGGAAACACAGACATTTTTTCCCTCAGCATGGAAATTGATAGTGGAAACCACTGATTTATCATCCCATCTTCTCATCACTATAAGACGGTTTGATTATCAGAGGCTGCAATAGTTCATCTTCCTAAATCTCCATAGCCTGTAAAAATGTCAGTATTCTACAGGCTACCATCTAACTTGACAAAATGTTTGCAGCAAAATTTTCCTCAAGTAAAATAAGTCTGATTTCATATTTGTGAAATGAAAGAGGGCATATATTGTGAAATGATTAGCAATGGCAAACAGATTCATGAGTACATTCATCTCTTCACCTGTTAGGTGACTGGCAATGGCTGCAGTACTTAATCACTTCCCTTTCGATTCTGACCTTGTCTGATGAGTGGGAGTTGTTTCATCAGTATCTCTCATATACCCTGCTTCTCTGACTGGCTGGTCATGATTCTTGTCATCATGAGTTTCACTAGAAGATAGCCAACTGATCTTTTTGAGTGTGGCTGCATTGTGGGTGCCCGACCAAAGTTGCCTTAAAAGCTGTTGGTAAAAAAAGGAATGTGTGCTGCTCCTTGTAATTTGTTAAGGGGGGTGGTATGTCTGCTTCCTCCTTGAAGGTCCATAGAGGAGGTCCATGGGGAGGACAGAGTATGCATTTGAGTTGATGGCCAAAAAAAAAAAAAAAAAAGGGCAGGCAAGGCTTTCCCCAGAAAGCAGGAGGAGGGCTTATTAGAAGCATGGACTTTCCTTCAGTGCCTTATAGTTTGGCTAACCTTTTAGAGATCCCCATCAAAAAGCCAAAGATATGTTGAGACAAGTTTCATGGGGAATATATCAATGAAATGTTGAGCTTTCAGAACTTTGAAAAATAAATTGAGGGCTTATAAATTACACAGAATGAATTATAGTACGCTGGAAATGCCAGGAAACCACACTGCTTTCATTAGGGTTTTGTTATAGGATCTTCAAGTTTTCCCAATCAACAGCTAACCTTCAGAACCATTTTATTACCTGCGTATAAATTCTGGATTGCTTTTTTGCAATTCAGATCTAGAAACTACTTACAGTACCTAGGAGAAAAACTGTTGAAAAATTTTTTTTTTTTTTTTTTAAATGAATAGTCAATACTTCTTTCCAGCCTGTCCCACATACTCCTGAATTTGGGATTTGTGTCTCAACACAGTTGATGTGGGACTGCTGTAAATTTGCACTGTGGTAGAGCCACGACAGCCAAATTACAAGTGTGAGTTGAGGCACCATCAGATTTTTGGAATCCACAGCTCAAACTCAGCCTATGGGGCTCCCTTGGAGATAAAAGTCAAAAAAGTTTGAGAAAAGGGCTGGTTTGAACTCAATTTTCTGACACCTATTCAGCCTGAGATACTTGAAACCACACAGCTTAGGGGTATCTCATACTCTGCTTGTGCTCAGTTGACAACACACAAAAGTTGCCAGGAGAGAGCTCCAGCACTGATGTTTTTGTTCCCAAGTCCAACTGCTTGGGTAGGGCTGTGGAGTTCTCTCATGGGGTAGTTGCATCAAGGTGATGGATTGAGACGCAGAGATTAGGTAAAACAGGATGCTTGAAACCTAGCCTAGTAAAGGCCAGACAGGATTTGAACTTTAAACAAATGGTTCTCATTTTCTCTCAGTAACTTGAATTTACACATAATCTGGATAGAGTCAGAAAGATCTTCCTAAAATATTCTTCCTTTTGGCAGGGTGCTGTCTTCTGAACCTTGTTTTCTTCTTTACATCTTCAGAAACATGATCTGGGAGGGATGACTTGTAACTGAAGTTCCCCACTGCTGGTATTAATAACAAAAAGCCCGACGTGTAGCCTTTCCAACTCCCACCCTCCTCTGACAGGATCAGGCCCTAACACGGCTTAGAGACAGATGTTCTAGGAAGTCTCAAGTTGCTTAATATTATTTGTTCACACATCCCAGCTGATGCTAAATCTTGTTAGGGAGGTGTTAAATGTCTGAAGACGACAGAGGCAGTATCCATTCCCAGAATGAGTCACCAGGACAGGAGAGCTGAGTCCAACTATTACCACCCGCCAGGGCTTCCGAGACTTCCCCCCATTACTCCCCCTTTTTCATTTTAATGGAGATATTAATTCCATTCCCATGAATTGGAATTTGGACACAATCCCTGATTTTCTTATGACATATTAATAGCAAAATTGGAAAGGCACAGGATTAAAAAAAATCTGGTGCATGGTCATAAATGTATAATAAGAATAAAAATCTCAGCTTTTCTGAAAGGGAGGGAACCCTCTTCTAATTAAAAACTCTTCTAAAAATATATGACAGTTCTTCGCATACGAAAAAGTGGTTCTGTGTGGGGAGCTCAAAACACTTTCCAAACCCTATATACCTTTCCTGAGGAAGGGGTACCGAATTTGTTTATTCTCCTCATTTCACAGATGGCGAAGCAGAAGCACAGAAGTGAAGAGACTTGCCCATTGTCAGCTGTGGTCAGGCAACAATCCAAGCAGTCCAGATTTCCAGGCTCTGGTTTAACCCGTCAAATAGATTCTGGTTCTTCTTCCTCCTCGGTGGTGCCCTTAGCGGTTTTGCTGCCTCCCTCCATGCAACATCTTTCTTAGGTTTAAAATGGGGCCAAATGTCTACCCAGTGCCGTGCATAAGGGAGCAGCACACCATGCAGCTTCCTGGTGCAGAAAGTAAACACAAAAATGCCGTTGTCCCAGACCTCAGCCTTCGGCACACATGGTGCACAGCCCCACTGAAACCCATTTAATGTGTTTAATATGCATCATCCATGACTTATAGGTTGGATGCAGGAAAAGAAAAACAAAACATCACTGTAAAACAAACTATGATTTCAGAGAGTTGCTGAAAACAAAACGCAGGAACAGGCACCAGGGATCTTTCAACAAATGTAATTTAAAGAGCTCACTTTCAGCTCTCTGGGCACTTTGACAAGCATTTAGTGGGATTCAAGCAACTACTGAGTAGTAATGGGCAGCTGTCTGTGCAGCATGGCCATGCCGGGGTGGGAGGGAGCGGGACGCACGGGAGGGAGCAGGGCTGAGTGATGTGTTCCGGGGTCCTGTGTGAGCCTGGAGTGCATACGGCCGCCTGTTGTAACTTTCACGAGTCAGGGAGTGAACACCCTCCTTGGTAATGAGTCTGATAGTAAAACTGCCCTCACCCAGCCAAACAGCACACCATTTCCAAGGCTGGGGAGGACCCCAGGGGAAGGGCTGCAGGTCCAGGTGGCTGAAGTACAAGAGAACATGGGGAGGGGAGAGGTGGGGCTGGGCTGACGGGAGGGAGCAGGTTGGCAACAATTGACGTTCACCCAGAGCTGCAAAATTTCAGCTGCTCATTCCCAGCAGAAAAACTGCTCCTTTCTGCCTGCCAGAAGGGATTTCTTCCCGACAGCCAGCACCGGGCTGCTCCAGCTGCCAGGGCAGCCATTTTCAGCTTCACTAGAATGACTTGTGTGCACTGGGAACACCTTGGTGAAGACTGTCCTACCCACACCTTTATTTGCCACCTCTGCAGAGCCAGTGGTTATGCTGGGCCAGGCTTCTTCACCTGCTTATCCTTCCCAGCACCTCACAGCATCAACACGGGAGATCCTTCCCTTCCTTTGCTCAGCTCTGCATGGCTCGAATTTCCACCTACCTCCATGCATAGTCCTTAAAAACAGGCATTGAATACAAGTCTAGTTTTCTTCGATGGCTCTTTCACAGAATCACAGAGGTCAGAAGGGGCCTCTGGAGGTTGCCTAATCCAACCCCTCTGCTCAAAGCAGGGTCATCTACAGCGGGTGGCTCAGGGCTGTGCCTGGTTTTGGTTTTGAACATTTCCAAGAGTGGAGACTCCACAACTTCCCTGGGAAACCTGTCCCAGTGCTCAACCACCCTCCATTTCTCAGGCACTTCTCTATTTGCTCTACAGCATGAGCTGTGAAAATGCTGTTGTGGGTTTTCCTGGGACTGGGTGCTTTGATGGCATAGGGGCCCTCCTTCTTTATGTCTTGATAGTTGTTTATCCCCTTCACCCCCATCTCCTCTCTGCCAAATCTGGGTTGTGTATTTTAGGCCCATTTGGGGCTAGGAATGGACAGCATTGAATATTATCACAGTATACCAGTTATGCATCTGAGATTGTGGTATGTGTGTGTGATACATCCATAATCCATGATTTTTTATTTATTTTTGTCTTCCTATAGAGATTTTATGTGACACACTTAAACACCAGTGCCTTTTGTATGGTTATACTCTACTTTCCCACCTGCTTTTAATATTTCTGTGTCACGAACAAGCTTGAAGTTTTTGTAAAAGATTATTTATGTCTCATAATGGTTCAAACTTTTCTTAGGAGAAGAATGCTCTCCTTCATTATCTAAGTAATAAGAGAATCAGATAGTGTTTGATTGGGTGATAATCGAGTTCCTGAGCAAGTAAACTTTGACAACAAAGATATCAAATGGTTCATGCCACTGGCCGAACAAGACCATCTCCTAGTAAACTGAAGCTCTCCTTCCTGTTTCTGTTGCATTGAGAAACAGGCTCCATGGTATAAATCTTTCTGTGGAGTTAAACCACCCCATGGTTGGCTCCACCTGGCACAAACACCAGCACACCCCTCCAGCCACTGGTCTAGAGCAGCTTCCCTTTGCTGTCTCTCCATGCAGGAAATAACCCCATGCACTGGCTTCGCTCCCTGAGTTATTCCCCAGGACAGGGATCCTTCCCACCCTTTGGGAGGAGATACGTCTTTTAGGAATGGGCTGGGAGTGCCAAAAACCACCTACTCAGCCAGCCGGCAGGAGAACTTGGGTACTGGCCTCGTTGCCTCCAAGCCCCATTTGGGTTTATTTCCTCAGTTCAGAGCAACGCGGGGCAGTCAGGCGGTCTTAACCTTTTGTGCCAGCACAGCAATCTGATGATGACACATGGTCTCCCGGGGTATCGGCCAGCTGAGGTCACCGCCTTGCAAAAAAACCAAGCAGCTCATGAGTTTTGAGCATGATTTCCATGAACCAAACCTGTGCTTGGCTTGGTCAGAGTTTGACTCCATCTCTGACGGGGGGACAGCATTGCCAGACCAAATGGTGCAACAGTGCGATGTTGCTAAGAGGGGCGGTAGTCCTTGTTTTGCTGTACCACCTTTGCATTTCTGCATTTGCATCATGGCATTGCCCACTGTTGCCATGGGAGTCGTAATTCAGAAGCTGGAATAGGTAGAGGTAAAGTAAGCATAGGTTAAATGATGTTTGGCAGCTTTTTTTCCCATCGCTCTTCCTTGGTATATAAAGTGACTCGGCACTTCTGCTGCTTTTGTATGGCATTCCACCAGGCAGAGCCCTAACCACCTTGCGTTTTAAAATAAACACCCCTTGGGTGATGGAAATAAAGATGTGGGGCACCAAGAGTGAGGGACATTACCAGGAGAGGCATGGGTTACATGCATAGGATCATCTAGTACCCAAACTGTGCTGAAGACACTTGGAGTGATTAACTCAAAGTGTCCCAAACTTCAAGTGATTAGCCAGACTTAGGGAAATGCATTCACTGAACTCCCTGCCTGTGAAAATAGGTACGGACATGGCCCTCCTAGGTATGTAAATTAATTCAGTGAGAGAACATGTGCCACAGGGATTGTATGCATGTATGTGCATACATCAAGATATTTAAAGAGGCATGACAGATTTTCAACATGTGCAACATACTGCATGTTGAATATCATTAAAATGTCATCTTTGGAAAATAATGCTTGTGCAGGACATTCTGAAAATACATTAATCGTGTTTATAGCCATATATTATGTTGAATGTATACATATTTTTTCTGCTTAGAACATGAGGTAATCAACACCAGATTTGTAAATTTTCCATTGCTTGATTCAATTAAATAATCATCATTATATATTGATTTTTATATAGACAAGGTTTACAGTAACATTTCTTACACTGGCTAAGTAATAAACTCTGAGATTATTCTTTGAATTAAAAATCCAAGGATATACCAAGATAGTTTATGCACAAAATCAGTGAGTTAAATTCAATTTAGCTTCATAAATGATAGACATAGAACCACTCCCATTCAATTTGCAAGCCAAAATCTCTTTGCATATGGAATTGTAATGGTGGATAACTTCAGGTAATGAATGAATCTTTTAAAAAGTGTAAAATGTGGAAAAAAAAGGGAAAAATGAACTATTGGCTATGAATTATTGCTTTGTTACTGCACCTGCATTATCATGTTCAGTAATGTACCTTTGGTATTAAGGTGCTCACTCTAGCTTTATATCAAGTAATATTTAAATCAAGTAAGCAAATGGAGGATGCAGGTTGTTTGAGGAAGTCTCTTTCATTTACTGTAAAAGAGTAAATCAACCCTGAAATTATTTTTATTCATTGCTAAGCTGGCTTTGGTTTCAGCTTTAAGAAGGAAGGGGACCAATTAGTGATAGCCCAAAGAAGAAAAATCATGAATATTCAGAGGCCTAGAAAGCATGACCTCCTGAGGAAAAACTGAAAGATTTGGGTGTGTTTAGTCTGAAGAGGAGAAGACTTAGAGAGAAAGGTGATCACAGCCTTCAAATACGTCAAAAGTTGCTCTGGACGAGGATGGGAATAAACAGTGTCGTCTCTGGACAGAGCAAGAGGAGACGGGCTGATGCTGAGGCAAGGACACTTTGGTTACAACTTGGGAGGAGGTGCCAACGCTTTTCTCTGGGATGGAGATGGTGGAATTACATGGTTTAGGAACAGGTTAAAAAACATCAGGGATGATGTAGATATTTCTTGTTCCTGCTTTAATCGTGATCCTTCTGGTTGGAATAGGTGATCTCATAAAATCCCGTTCTCAAAAAAATAGTCCTTTTTTTTGAAATCCTTATTTTCGAAGATCCTGATTCTTTGTAATGAAGTAGGTGGTCAACATATCCATATAAATTCTCACCTGTATGTTGTGCAGTATTATGCTGTGAAGTTTTAAGGTTTTTGGCCATGAATGTACTCTGGACACGAACAGAAAAAAATGTAAATGTGAGGTGTAAGGCTCTGTTAATTGTAGACATTCAGGTACTGTTAAGTACTGACTAAAGCAGGTTAAGATGGAGACAGTACACAGAAGAGAATGGGAAGGGACAGAAGTCTGTTCTGGAAGAAAGTTTCAAGGGAGAGAAGCAGTGCTTGTTTTCTTGGGCGGCACACTAAGGAAGATTATTTTTCTGCAGAATGCAGGGTAACAGGGAGAGCAAAAGACATGCAGTCAGGAAGGCCAGAGAGGAAAGTGTTACATTAGGGCGAGTGAGAGAGAACAGAGACACAAACCAGATTGTCAGTAAAGGTGGGAAAAAGGGGTCCAGTTTCAATACATGTACTGGAAAAGACCAGAGTAGAGCAAGAAAACAAATGTAAGGAAGAAAGGAGGAATCCAAACTAACACACAGACTGGAAGGAGATTGAAGGAGAGATTAACAAAAGCTACCATGGAAGGGGACTAAATAGAGAGGAACTAGGAGAACAAAGGAGATATTTTGTATTTACTATGTTTATGGAAACATTGGGATTTCAAGCAGTAGCTTGAGAGGTATATGAACCTCAATAGCATGAGAATCTTGACAAGATGTGATGACCATACACACAAACATAAGATCATTTGTTCTAACTAAAACATAGAGAAATACTTTTCATGAGCTAATTTTAATCAAAAAACTGGTTTTGCAATCACAGTGTCTTGAGCATATGGTCAGATGCTAGCTGCATAAGACCAAGCAAATGGACTGTCCTCTCTGTTAATTACTTTTCCCCGAATTCATTGATAGATTTCAGACTTATAATGTACCTTTTACTCATGGCTTGAAGTTCAGCTTGCTAAGGAAACATGAGTCCACAGAGTAATGGAATGTGCAGCCTAACCCCAACAAAGCATTTGTTTATAAATAGGAAGAGAATATCCTAATAACAGGAGGCAGATGTTAAACATCTTGATTCATTTCAAATCTACTCAGTCTAACTCAATGAGCTCAAAGTCAGGCAACAGTGGACAAATACAGCTTTATTTTTATCCTAATGGGTCACATTAAAATATATGTCATGTTTTCTGCAGCTTGTGAGATGACTACGAAACAGTTTGAACAAATTTTGGAGAGAAACTTTCAGGACTGGTTGTTAAAACTAGTTAATCATATCCTGATTTTCACTATTATAGTTTGTTTAATATTTTAAACATTCTGTGTATTACAATCTTCGGGAGAGCCTTGGGGTTTGTTAGTTTGTTGATTATATTACACATAGTTTCTCCACCACCATCCCTATTAAAGCCAGTGTTACAACATCATAAATAGTTGAATTTTTATATTGTCAGTGGTTTTGGTGATAGCAATTTAAAAATATTCCTAAGTGTTCTTTTTCTGCTTGGCCATGTGTACACTTTTGGTGCCGTTCGTACACAAATAAACAATTTGGATAATGCTGTAAAGTTATTTTTGAACTGCTGCCTGGGCTTGAAAAAGCTCAATGCACAAAACTCACCGAGGTGAATGGAAACATTCCAGCATATTTCAGTGAGCTCTGGATCAGACTCCTGAGCACAGTGCTGTTTCAAAGCCTTTTTTTTTTTTAACATATTGTAATAGGCAATGTTTACTGAACTTATCTAAGGTTTCCAGTGATTAATATACATTAGCTCCAATGTGTTTTGACTGGTTGATGATTAGGTATCACAGAGCAATTTCATAGGGTTTTTTTTATTCTGCACTTCACAGGCATTACACAACACTGCTCCAGCTGTCCCAATGTCCAGATGTTGGCTGTAAAACTCTCTGAATTTAATATTGTATGCAGTCCCCCCCTTTTTATTATTTTTTCCCCAAACTGGTTGAAGCTGCAATGTCTGTGTTAGCTCTGTTTTCTTACAAGGACTGTTTTGAGGCAGCTATTGCTCTGATGTGGTTTGGAGGGAGCTCAGATTTCATCAAAACCTGTGCACAATCACTTCGTTTGTTTGAAGCTATCTTTCTCATTCAAGGTGAAAGAGCCTTCTGAACATGCAGGACGCATTCTGCTCCTGCATCGGCTGGAGAGCCTTACATTTCTGTTTTCAGTCCTGCATCCTTGCCACAGTCCCTCATTAACTTTAGCATTACTAAACAAATACCCCCTACAAAGCAGCTGCTTGGGACCTTACACAGGAAAGGAACTGTCTTTGTTTTAACAATTTCTGTCACATTAGGGTGAACGATTTCTTCCACTTGGATATTTCATAGTTTATCATACATCCTTTCTATGCTTTCCCCGATACTTTGTTTTGCGTGCCTGTAATGCTTGCCGGTTGAACATCTTGGAGACCATTATAGGTGCTAATCAATCTTCACGACTGCTCTGTAAAATGAGGCTGACTCCTCATTCCCATTTGGCCCTCGTTTGAAAGCTGAAGAACGGATAGATGTGCACCCATGAAAGTATGTGGCAAAAAAGCACAATTTCTTCCTTTCAGTTAGTGTCTCTTAACTATACTTGCAAGCTGTTTGCTAAAAAATGCATCTGTTTGGGAGGAAAGCAGTTAATTGTCCCTAGATATTTGACAATGCTTTTTGATGTTGGCAAGGGGCATGTACTTTCAGTCGCTGTATACCACTTATTGCTTTGCAGGTCTCTTGAGAGCTCAAAGAGGGTTGAAAAATGTTGCTAATTCCTCTAATCTTTCAACACAGAGTTGAGATGGGGCATGAAGTATGTCATTCAAAGGATACTTGAGCAATATGATTGGCTAATGGGGAGTCCTAGCAGCAGGTACAACATTTTAAATATGCACTACCAGAACACAGGCTTTTAAAAAGCATTTCTCGTCGCCCTCACCTCAATGTTTGCAACACTGTAGATAGCTTTCTAATTGTAATAAGTCACAACAGGGCATGCCTTGTTGGGCCATAATCATACTTCTCAGGCTGCTGATAGCACTCCTCCTTCGGGTTCGTGGCTGGCGTACACCCGAGGAGTGCAATTATGGTACAACAATGATTGCCCTGTTGTGCCTTATTATTCAAGCAAGGCACTGAAGCAAGTGTTTGTGTGCGTGCACATGCAGAGACAAAGTACATCTGAGCAGGTCCTTACCAGATAATTAACAAACTTGTATTAACCCTATCCCAACTTTTCTTTAATCTGAATATTCCTTTTATAGCTGCCATTTTATCCTACTTGCCAGGTAGCTCCCAGGAAGCCCACCAAGGACTCTGTTTTCCTGTACTCTTTGCCGTTATTTTTGTTTGTTTGTTTTATTTTGTTTTAGCATGAATTTGAGTCCTGGTAAGGGTGGCATCCTGCCAGCCTTGGAGTAGGAAGATGCCTGTTCAGCTATAAGGCATGTAAATCACAACCTGTGGTAGAAGGAGGTCACCTCACATCATGTGGAAGGCTTGAGATGAGCTTTCATGTCCTAATGGCACATTTAGGCTATGTTCACCCAGATCACTAAGAAGCGTGTCTTGATAGTGCTAATAACCATGGCAGGTCTTAAGAAGAGCCCCCTGCTCTGCTCAGACCCAGACCAGAAGAGCCAAGATCTCCTTTCACAGAAATCCCACTGCTTTTTGATGGATGGACCTGAACTGAGATCATGAAAATGAAAAGTGTGGCTACTTTACCAAACCCTTGAGTTATCCAGTCCCCTTTAAAACTTTTTGGTGTTATTCTTTAGCTTTAGGTATATTTGGGTATGCAGAATATGAAATATATTCATGACATACGGAAGTGTGACACAGAACAAGTGACGCCTTTCTCCTGCAATAACATCTGTAGCAGTGGACTGCTGCACAGGGCTGGAGGACACCCCAGGGTCAGCTCACCGTCATTTGTCACTGCAATTTGGAATTGAGGAAGCTGCTTAAACAACAGACAGGGAAGAAGCACTTCTCTCATTTTTCTAGGCTTATGCTGTCAAATTTTTAAGTCATAAGAACAGAGTGAGTTCTATGATCCACATGTTTTTTGGAAGATCTTTTCCAACTCTGAGCATTTTTAATTGCAGATGTCATTAAGATGTCGTTTTTAATGGCCTTATGAAAAAGTTCTGCCATTTCCACATTCTTGAGCTTTGAGCAGCATGCATTCTTCAGCTGTTCAACAACAACAGCCCATCTCCCTCAGTCCCGAGGATGCTGAGAATGGGAACACTCTATCTTTGCAGATGAGCTAGTGTTTGTCATTGCACTGTGGCACATACCCTGTTCAGGGGCTGTAAATTTTCCTTGAGAGGTACAGCTTTGTGAGAGTTGGTCACAAGTGAGATTCTGTGAAAGCTAATGCAATGTTTCCTGAGATTACAGATTGCTAGGCTGGGGTCAGTGTTACGACCACAAACAAGGTGTTTGAGCTAAAAATATTTTACGGCAACTGCCAAACTGGTGAAATTTTCCATATTTGCTGCTGTGTTCAGTTCTTGTAATGGTTACAGAGGATCTTGGCTCCCTCTTTATCCTCCCTCGATAGCAAAAGTTAATCACTTGCACATGGACTCCCTGGGAAAAAAAAGTAATGTTTACTTGTTTTTCTCTCTCGTGTTAAATTTCATTTCCTCTGCTCCTACCATTTCTCTGTGCTGCGAACCTATTGCTCATTGGGGTATAACGCACAGAGCTGTTTTTCCTGAACCAAAAAGTGATGCTGCTCATTTCTTTTGGAAAGGCAACCCTGCCTGTCTGAAGACAGAATCTGTGCCCTCATCCCTGCAGATCTCCTCGGTTCTCTGTTTCAGTCAAGGGAAGTAAAACTTGAAGAGAACAAAAATAATGGTGTGAAGCTGCAGGGGTGTTACACCTGTAAGCCATTTCTGCAAGGAGGTACAGAAACACTGGGGGCTGGGATGTGAGATTCACCGAGCACCACTTTCACATTCACGCGAAACAGGCTAATGACCCAGTTTGGGTCTTGGGATTTCCATCCAGCTGCAAAAAACTACCAGGAGGGACCCTGTTCATGGGAAGACCTGCAGCATTTTAGCTTGACTATCGTTAATCCTGGCTGCAGGGTGGCAGCCCAAGGGAGCGAGATATGGCATCCCCGTGCCCCCGTCAGTCCCAAAGTAGCTCTTCTGACCCTCAGAAGCCCAGTTTCAGCCAGCCTCCTTTCCCTCTGTGTGCTGTCAGTGGCGTAGGATTCCCCGAGACTTCCCTCTAATTCCCTAATGTTCTGTTTCAAAATGTTTTGGCTCTTACTATGTTTGGTTGTGAGGTATTGCTCCAGTTCTTCAAGGGCGAGCACCTCTGATGTACATGCTTTTCATGCCCAATTACAGGATTTTGGGGCTCAGTCTGGCATACACCATTCAGGATGGTCTCTTAAATGAAATCTCTGTCTATCACATATACATCTTCACCAAATTAGTCTCCCCTCCCCTCTGGATCTGCATGCCAACCCTGCTGCTTTGATGTTACAGCACTGAGGAATTTATAAGACATGGTATTTTTTCCCAGCAAGAAAACATGAGCAAACCATCTATTATGATAATTACTGAAACTGATTTACATCTTGTGAAAAGATTAGGCAACGGCTGCTGCTGCTGGCTTGGAAAAGTCCCATAATGATATCAAACTTCAGGCCTAAGGAGAAGTATAAAAAGGCAGCTTGAAAACTTCTGGATGTATATCTTCTGATAAGTCTCCATGGATTTTCTGATAAGGCTGCCCCTGGAAGGATTTTTGCTTCTGGTTCTCTCACCAGGCAAAGGGATTTTCCCCTCCTTGCAGTTGTGCTTTCAATGAGCATTTGAATTTGGTAGGACTTTAAAGAAAGACAACCAGAGAAAAATTAGATTCAGACGCAACTATGTTTCAACTGGTTTTACAGCATTAGCCAGCAAGTCACACTGAGTGCTATTCCACAGACAAATCTGGAAAACATGGTTTTGGAGATAAGTCTGTCTAACGGGTCCTTCAGTATCTCCTCCCCTTTCTCCTCCAGCTTTTGGAACCTCATCTTGCAGACACATTTATGCAAATAAGTAACTTCACATAAATAATTTTCTATGACTGTCTAAATCCTTGAAGCATCTTGAGCCTCTGCCATTGCTATTAAGAGTTTTGTCTCTGGCTCCAGTTGGTGTATAAGGACAGCTCAGGTACAGTTTGCTTCCTCCCCCTGTGTTTGGACACCTCTCAAGTAAGGTATATGTAGACTTGGGTGAATTATGCAAAATATTGAGGGCCCGTGCACTAATTCTGGCTGTTGTTAGCCTGCTGAGGTTTCATAGGCAAATGATTTTTACTTTCAAAGCTAACTGAATTTCAAAATTGAAGGGATGAGCATCTTTTGAAAATTACATGATTGCTAAGAAAGCCGAATTCATACAATCTAAAAGAAAATCAATACCAGGTGAGTTGTTTTGGGGCTGTTATTAGATAGGGAAGACAAATATATCAAGGGATTATAAAAAACTTTACGATGAAGTACAGTGTTAGGGCTTTTTAATATTCTGATAGTTTAAAACATTATGAACAGAAGACATTCAATGAAACCAAAGGGCCTTTTAACATCTTAGCATATGAAACTCACAGTCATATAATACTGAGGTTCATTCCAGTAACAGGAGTCTAGCAGGGTTCAAAGAATAGTATGAAAATTTATCTGGACTGTGATAGGATCACCAAACTGCAATACTATGCATTAAGCAAGCTCACAAGTTGGCTTCCCACCCTCACTCTGATTAACAAAAATAGGTTTTGTATGAAACAGTACTTTGCCATGGACATAATGCCACTGCCTGGGTCAGGGAGTGGTTTGGTGCAAAGCTTTGATGTGTTCAGATGTTAGCATAAGCACTGTTGGGTTTTGCGTTTGGTCTTTTAAGCTATGAGGTACTGTCAGGCTGTGCAGACTGAAGAAGATGGGCAACAGTTATTCATTCCTATGAGTGACAAGAGGTAGATTTTAGGATATTTAGGATGGCTTTGATGAGGGGGAACTGTGCAATGTGCATTTAGTAATTTTAAACACCATTAAACTGAAGGCAATGGAACACACAAAATGGATCTTCCATGGGCAAAAAGAGGCAAATTATTCATATATTTTACTGTAGGTGTAGTTTACCGTGTAACGATGTTTTATAGGGGTGCTGTAACCTAAAATAGTTTGTCCACTGTTCTTATAATGGATCAAGATAGGGCTATGAACATGGATACCTTTCATAAAGTATCTAATTCAAGATGCTTAAAATGCTTAAGCCAGTACACATGTATTATATGTGAGAAAAACAAATCTGAAACAAAAGCTTTGGCCACAGGTAGCATTTTGGCTGAAGGCAGTGGTTAGTGCCCACGTGCCTCAGGGGCTGCTTTCCAGGCAGTGGAATCGCCTAGATATTTTGTCCTACTTCATGCAACTATGTTTGTGATCATACCTCAGTCCAAAATGAAGGTTATTCTTTTTGTTTAGGTATTGCATGTATATGTCCCTGTAAGGTCCAGTCAGTGCAAAGAGGAAAGGTTGTTTTATGTGGTGGTGACCACATGCTACTGGGGCACCAGAATGGAAAGTCTCTTTCAAAGCCCCAGTTTCCCTGAGCTGTTTCTAATCTCATAGAGGCTCATGGAGCGTCAGCAGAGCTGCAGAGCTTGGTCTAATGTAGATTATCAGAATTACTTCACTTGTTTGCTTAGGAGCTCACTGGCACCAGGTTTTCCCCAATGGCTGCTAGGATCCATGTGGAAAAGCCCTACAGGATGTAATAGGAATCTTTGCAGAAACATTAAAAGGCCCTATTTAAACTGTTCTGAAACCTATAGAGTTTAATAGAGAGTAATATCCTTTCTATTGTTGTTTTTAACTGTCCTATATAATTCTATATTAAATTCTTGAGAAAGGCTGTAATTTTCTATTAAATTTTTTCAGGCTTTTCCACAAGGGTTCAGTAATGTTTTTCATCTTTCCCAGAAGTCAATCACTTCAAGCCGCTAGCCATATGTACACATATATATACACACACACACAGACACGTATGTACATGTATTACTCGTCTGGAGTCCTCTACTCACAGCCAGGTTCAGTTCCCTGAGAAGCGATTGCCCCAAAGAGCTGCCCCCTCGCTGCCTGCGAGCAGTCAGTCCCGGGGAGAACATTACATACACGTGTTCTGGGTGAAAACCACCCTTGCTGGGCAGGTCCCCTTTCTTGGCTCGCCAGGGACAGACCCTCTCCGTCTGCCTCTGTTAGCTATGGAGTAAAGGCTGGTAGGTCATTGCCCAGCGCCTGCACCGCGGGCATGCCGGCTGGGGACACTTGCCTTCTCACCAGGGAAACTTTTTTGCAGGGGAAGGAAAAGCACACTCATGGGAGGCAGGCGGACGAAGCTGGCAGCTGAACAGCAGTTCCAGCTGAGCTGCCCGGCTCACATGAATTAATCTACCCCTTTTAAAACATTCACACGCTGATCTGATTTTGACTGCTCCCTGCACCCAGGCGGCTTTACAGCTTGGTGTGGTTTAAAGGGAAATTCTGAAGGCACTTTCTCTGCAGATTCAGTTTATCCCAGCACTGGCACTCAGACCACCTGATGTGCATGTTATGTTTGTTTATTTTGCTGATACCCTGAGAAGGTCGTTGGCAGTCTGTTTCCTGCTCTTTGGATACATATGCTGCTGCAATCGCTCTGCTCAATGTACAGTACGCAGGAAATGTAAAGTTCAGTAACAAAACAAAACCACACAATTTGTGAATCGGAGAATATTTTGTTCTTCCTTCTGGATCGCAGTTTTACTCCCATGCGGTGGGCGTAAAAGGGCCATCAAGCTTCCCTGTGAGAAGCCTAGCCTGACCCGACTGCAGCGCTCGCATCAGCCATCTCTTCCATCCAGGGTCTGACACAGAGCTCTGGAGCTGCATGTTTGTCAGGGTTTGATGGTGCTGAGGTCCCGACCTGAACTCCCAGCTGTAGAATCACTCCTTCTCCAGTTTGGCTTTGTAGCTTGGCTTTGGGGCCTCTGCCTGTTTCCATTGTAAAATGTCAGAGCGTGAGTTAGCAAAAGACTTACCAGTCAGGCTCGCAGTGACACGGGTTTTGGGTTTGTGCTCCTGTGTGTGGATCTGAGAAAAGAAAACACATGTGAAAATTGCTCACGAGGTGTTCATCCCTGGGAACCCTCAGCTTGGCAGCTTATTCCCTCCCTTATAGTATGGCACAGCTAAATAGGTACTTTTATCTTGGGTTTGGGGACCATTCTGCCACAGTGCCATGGGAACGTAACCTCTGGGGCACACAGAAAACTTTGGGCCCAAGCCTGCGGCCTACCTGTGCAGCACCCGTGCATACCCAGGAGGTCAGAGGGGTCTGTCGTTCTTATACACCCTTTTTGGTTAGCTCTCATGTAGCCGTAGGCCAGGTGATGATTTTGAAACATGAGAAAGAAAGCGTGTTTCATGGTAAGAGGCTGGATTCAGGGAGCTTCAGCTGGGAACATGAATATTTTAGCTGGAGGAATTGGTTTTCTGTAGTAATTTTGGGGATGATTAGGTTTGGGATGAATACCTAGGCTGTTTTATTGCAAAGAAAAACCATTTGGCTTGCTACTGCTGTTATCATCTTGGCTTCATTATGTGACTAATCTGCTAGGGTGCCTAGGCTCTGGACTAGGAACTCTTTTAATGTCTGCATGTCCAAATCAGAGGCTATAAACAGTGAGTAAATAAAAATATATGGGTATTTGTATATCTATAAATAAATAGGGCATGTAATATGGGCTTGTATATTGAGCTGTCCAGGCATAGCCATCTGCTGGGATCATGCCTGCCAGAGTTGGAGGGTAAAGTACGTGAGATATGGAGCAGCTGGGAATACACGCACTAAGATACACTTATCAAGCCCCCTGACAGCTATTCCGGAGAAATTCCCAGACCTGTGGAGTGTGAATGTCTTGAAATTTTGGGGAGCAAGCAATAGAGTACCAAAGTTTACCCATAGGAAAGTGCTGCTCCAGCAGTGGTGAAAGTCTGCGGTGACTCCAGTAAAATTAATGGAGTTGCAGTAATGCAAAACTGTTGTGAGATCAGCATCAAGCACTTTGCTTTTCTAGGAGATATTAATCAAAGTTCTGACCTTTTCCCTGGGAAGTTTTATTTCTTTTTAACTCTGTCCATAGGGTTACCAGATGTGCTGTGTTACTGGGTTTGTCTTAGCCATGCAAGGCATTCTTGGGGTCCCAGCTGATTTGCTGAAACCAGGATCTGTCCTGATCTCAATAAAACACTGGGATTTCCCAAGGGCTTTCCTGACTATCTTCTCCATTCTAGCAGCACGTCTATATGGCCAAGCATGTCTTCTCCTTCTCCAGTAACCTCAAGCTCCAGCTGAAAGCCTGAGACAGACAACCATATTGCTGCTTTTACAATGGAAAGGTGTATACTCTAATAGCAGGAGCTCAGCAACAGCTACAGTTTCAAGCCTGACATGTAGGGGAAAATGTCTTCATTCCTGTTTGTAGGCACTCACAGCAGGGCTGTGAAAGGGGCAGGCCGAATACACTGACTGTGGAAGCGATAAAGAAAAAAGAAGAACCAGAAAACCCAGCAGAACCAAAGCTAGTAGGATAGCAAATTAAGTAGGACAGGGAAGTGAAGGGTAAAAGGAATTACAAATTCCGTTTGGGGGGCTTTTTCTCTGCTGAGACATGGTAAGGTTTGAAACAGATAAAGATCATTTATATAAATGATCTGAACTGGCAACACAGGTTTAAAAGGTAAGTCCAGGATCTTCTGACAAATCAAGGGAACTGATCTTCAGGCTTGATATGAGACTCAGACCAGGTATGTTTGGCATGATTTTGCATTTCCTAATAAATGCTCAGTACCTGACATAGCATCCTACTTTTGTTAAAACAGCAGTAGAATTTTTAATGAGCAAATGTTCAAGAAATTGCTTTAATGTCCTCTTCAAAAAACACCCCCTCATATCACAGCACTCCTTAACACTGTACACAGGACTGTAACTTTACAGCCTCCCTTGAGCAATGCATGGTGCTTAGCTGTCCCAGACCTGTACAAGCAATGAGCTGCAACTTGGTTGCAGACCCTGTGCCCCATCTCCTCCCCCCTGGGGTCTAGCAGAAAGGAAGTACTTCTTACGCCTTTAACTTCTTACGCTATTGCACCTCATCTTGCATTCTGGCTGAGAAGAACACGCCAAGCTCAGAATATTAAACAGGCTTGAAACCCTTTACATGTGACGAGATGCCACAGGTGCAGACAGCGCTCTGGCCAGGTGCAGACAGACTGGTTTCCAGGTGCTCCCCATGAGCTCCTCCAGGTGACAACTCCCTCCCCTTTGTTCCATCTCCATGCACATTGCTACATATAATACAAAAATTAAGCCCGGTAGAGAACTTCTGTGGTCACCATTTCCAGCTTTTAGACCTTCTTTCTTCCAGCTGTGTTTTGTTGTTTTTTTCCCTATCTGCTAGTTGTTGGAGCAAAGCATGATGTGGCCTGCCTACATCACGTGCCACTGCAGCCGATGGGCGCTCAGGTGGCTGAAGCAGCTTCATACCAGAGCTGCTGGCAGGGGACTTGCTCCCCTTGTGTTGCCAGCTTGACTCTCTTGAGTCATGACTTGCCAGTCTGAAATGCTGTGACGTAAACCTATTTTTCTGAATCCAGTGTTGTAGGCTGAAGCTCATCCCATGCCCCCTGGCCTTGGTCTTATTTGTCCTCCTGTGCTAGATGTCTTCTATTTGCAGTTGCCTTTTGCCTTGCCAACCTGGATCTGTAGCTACCTCGTATAACATGTATTCCAGTGCAACTTGGACATTGCCTTTTGCCCTTGTTTTATGTAGCTATTTGACAGCAAGGTAAAAATCCATTTGCACTGTGATCCCAGGTCTTGCACTTCTTTTGTGACAAGCAGGCTGCTGGCTCTAACTCTGTTCCCCTCCCCTGTGTGCCTTGCACTGCTCTTTCTCTGGGCTCTTCACGGGAAGCTATCATGTTTCCCTGTCCCTTCAGTCAATGCTGAGTAACTATCCGGTCCTTGGAAAAATGCCTCATGTTGGCATGTGATGGTCCATGTTGTCTGATAAGCAACATACTTCTGTCTTCTGTGTCTTTGACATCAATCTCTGGGCTGCCTCCTCTGCTGATGTTACTTTTGCAGGCATTCAAGGGAAGAAGCATTGCACTCAGATTCCATTTTGGCACTGAATGACTTGAATGCTGCTGTAGGGCACAGTGGACGGTTGGCTGAGCAAAGGGTGTTAGGTTATGACCCCCTACAGAATACAGCATCATGCCTCTTGCCCTTGGGCCCCCCAGAAGACCTTCGTCATGGGGATGAGAGCAGCAGTTTGCTGTGACCATGTAGTCCCAGTTACTGACTGAAAAGCCGCCTGTCGGCACTTCCCTAGGTTTGAGGTTTTTGAAGCTGTAGAATCTGAAAATTAGAAAATATGGCTTTATACTCTAAATTGTGTTTTAATGAACAGCATACTGCAAACTTTTTTTGGATCACCCCACATGAGACTCCAGCCCCAGGAGTGAAACGCATACCAGTCTCATGAGATAATTTCCAACCTCTTGGGATGACTGCCTGTCACCCTGAGGCAATGTTACTTTTCCCAGTTCATCTGGAAGCACAGGGTTACCACTTGTATGAGTGCTTCATGTGATCTGATCCCCCCTGGGATTTGCCTCCATTTTGTCCCCTGGGGCCTTTTAGCAATGAAGCAAAGATGTTGCTGCCCCCTCATGCCATGGCGCACAGCAGCTTTGACCCTCAATGGAGAAATGCCTCAATGCTGTTCTCAGAAAGGTTTGGGGAGATCAGAGCCAGCAAGGGTGTTTCTAGGGGATATTAATATCTCACGTGCTAAAGCTGGATTCTCAGCCACATGTGTTGTAGACACATGCATGGCTCCCAAGTCTCAGTCTGAAACCCCATGCAGTAGTTTCCCACGTGTGCTGACTTCAGGTCAGTGCCTGCTTACTATTTCTCTTATGTTTCCCATAGGATGAGGTTCTGCACCTACTCTGACTATACCGCTGCCCCATGGCGCTCATTCTGTCTATTGTGCAGCCTCTGGAAAGATGGTTGCCTCTTTCTATATCCCAGGATTTCTTTCATAACCCCTGCTCTGGTGATTTCCTTAATGCTTTCCGGTTTCTCAGGATGTTTTGATATCATAATCCTGAATTGCTTCTCTGTTGTCAGCTCCTTCTGTAACAGCAATGTCATTAGTTACAGCCTTGGTGGCTGGGAGTTGCTCTAATGAATGGTTCAGTTTACCCAGCAGGCTGGGCTGATGCCAGAGGTATTTGTGACCAGCCAGAGGTACTTGTGTACTTGCCAAAAGGTACAGCAGAGGTTGTCAGGAGAGTTCGTCTAACACAGTATGTCTGGGTTCACATTTTGGCATCGCTAGCGGGAATGCTTTGTCCTAAAGACCCTGTGGAGTACATTTATAATGACACTGGTTTTCAAACTGTGTAATGGTGCGAGTCTGGCATACCTGAAGTCTTCCTTGTCACTGCTAGGCTGGAAGTTACAGTGGGAATAAAGATGTAGCTTTGCCAGCTCTTTCCTTAGAGACTCCATCATGGGTAATGGAGCTCCACATTTTAGCAGGCTCAGGTTGCCAACAGGGATCTGTTTTTAACCTTAGTTTATTCAATGTGTCTGTCCTTGACATGCTTCTGTATATTCAACAGCAAAGCTGCACAAGGGACTGTTTTCCTTTCCCTTTCATGCCGAGAATATGAAACTACAGTCCTATCCAAGGCTTGTCCTGTTCTGCTTACATCTCTTTCTGTAAACGCCAAGTGATAACATCTCCTGCTTGGTGGGTTTCTCACAACAGCCAGAATTTGCCCACCGGCCTTTCAGTGTTTTCCCTGTACGTGGATAAAGTATGATTACGTGTCTTCAGTCAGCTATTGTTGCTTATCCGTGTCTGTAGGATTGCATGGCAGCTGATGCCACTTTCCAGCTGGAAGCAAATTGGTTTAACAGCACACTTGCAAATATGGAAAGTTAAATGCTTAGCTACCTCCTTCTGCAATGTGTGCATACTGATTATATGTAGTGTCTGCTAAGATCTTGCTGCAATCATCAGCAAAGCTCCTAACAACGTATCTACCCAGAAAATGAGAGGATGACTACATAAATATTGTGCAAGAAACAAGACCAGTGAAGGCCTGGACACACAAAATTCAGCATGAGTGAATGCAAGGTGTGCAGTGGTTTGTACAGCCCTTTGGAGGTCTATGCCATGCATGTTTGTATGGCTAGCAAAATTAGAGCTGTCATGAAACCATGAGTTGCTGTATGCAACCTATGGTGACATCTCTTTTTTTTTTTCACTGTACAGACATATAGTAAGTGTCCCCCCCTCTTCTTTTTTTTTTTTCGTATTGCATCATTTTGCCCTTACATCCTTGGTTGGGTTGGTTATTTCTTATTTCTTTCAGCTGTCCTTGCTAGCTAGAAGCATTTTCCTCAATAGCCTCCTTGGGATATTTGAGTCTCCTGTTTCACACAAAACCACAGTCTTCATGAGGGAATCCAGATTCACGTGTGGATACCATTATTCTCAATCTGTAATAGCAGTATCTATTCAGTCCCCATTGTCGTGATGAGTGGGAAGAGGATTGGTAGGAGGGGGATGAGAGAGGACCACTCTCTTTGCATGGTCTCATTCCTCCTGGGGAGAGAGCCCGCTAATGCCTTTCCCAGCTGCCACAGAGCTCTCAGGATTGCTCATGACAGCAGTGTCTTCACTCATGTCTTGTTCTTTTTCAGAAAGGAGACAGTCAGATGCTTTGCTTTCTCTTTCTTATCTTCCATGATCCACCCTGTTTACAGATTCAGGTTACTCTTCTTCAGGGCTTGTACGGTGATATCTGGCTGGAAATTTATCCCTCTGGTGATCTGTCTCTCCATGCTACCTGCTTGCCTCCTTTTTGTGTACTGTATCATTTACCTTGTAAACGTGTATTTTTGTTTACTACTGGACTCATTGAAAGAACCACTGCCACGATATTTCATGTACTTTATTTATGGTGGGAAGCTAGAGTGAATTAAAGGCATGCAGAAGAAAAGCAATTGGAATTTGCAAAAGTCTGTGGCTTTGATAATGCTTTTCTCTGAAAAAAAAAACCCTATCTACAATATGTAAAATGAAATAGGCTTTTATTAAAACAACTGATCACAGTAGTAGCAGGCCTGAACAGACACAGACTGGTTCCCCAGCGCTTCTTCTGACCCCTTCCCATCTCCACTCCACACGCCTTCCTCCAACTTCCAGGAGGGTTGTGACTGCCTTGCTGAATCACCAGCTGCGTACACCCTTGGTGGGGTGGAAGAGGGCTGCTCTCTACAACACCAATGGGAAGGAGAGAAGGGAGAGCTGCTGCTTCTCCCTGCTGCTTTGCTCAGGAGTGCCAAGGGAAGAGCAATATAGGTAAGATGGAGCACCAGTGTAAGTGTAATGGGAGACTGCGGGTTTCTCTGTCCCACTTTCTCCTTTAGGCCTGGAGATGCAAAGAGGCTGAAAGTTTAGCCTTATAGTACAGTGACATATTCAGTTTTGATGCGTGCTCCTGATACTGAGAGACATGTAAACCCCACAAATCTTTTCTGTTTTAGCTGTTTGTCACAATAACTCCCACATAAGCTTTCTGTAGAACTGATCAGTGAAACCCTAAGTCTCCTGAAGTCAACCGGAAAGCTCTTGTTTTCCTGGCTGGTGCAGGGCAAGGCCACAAGCATGGCTGTAGCAGTGACACATTTCAGTTTTTTCCTTGTACATGTTAGAACACTGAATGTAGATTAATTTTTACTCTGTGTTCAGTCCCTTCCAATGTATTATTGTTAAAGGCATAGTATCTGATTATCCTGAGTGCATAGTAACTGCAAGTAGAATTGCATTAACTGCTCTGAACGAAAGTAATTTGATAGCTAATTACACAGGAGGGAAATGAACAAACCCTGAGTTAGCCAGAAATTTCTGCGAAAAAGCAGGTATTTTGGACGGATTTAGATATAGAATTTTGCTTATTTGACACAACAATGCATCATGCTGCATTTATAGCCTACATTCTAAGAGTACAGCTGGCTCGGGGATAATGAGTCTCCAAATTAATGATTTCCACTTTAATTACACTTTAGATTAATATTTGTTCCTTGGAATTTGGGGGCTTGGGGCAATTTTCCGGGAGAATCTTAAGGAAACAAACCTTATCAGTAGAAAGACTATCCTTTATGCAGACAGTTTGATAAAGACCCACGTAGAGAATCACTTTATTGTTTTAGCCTGTCTTCTCTGATGGAGTTTCTTGTTTCTGGGATACAAACATCCTTCATAGTTTACATGAAAAATGGTAATAAGTGACTGGCCCATGTGGAATCAAATTTAGCAAGTAGATGTGAGTAGATTTGGGAAATGATCTTCTCTTGGCCAGGGCCAATCAAAGCTTTTTCTGGAAGGGGTGAATTGTTGTTAATGTCAAAGTTCTTCAGTGATCAAAACATCTAACACAGGGCCACTTTTTCAAACTGTCTCAATACGGATCCGAACTTTAGGTTTCTGGCTTAGCAAGTCACTTCCAGTCACCTTGAAATTTGCATGAATTTTCACACCGAGCCTGGAAAAAGAAAAATCTTAGAGTAATCACATTTGTCCAGATAGATCAGAGTAGATATGGTATCGTGAAGGTTTCCATTGACAGTGTCTCCTAATTTTTGCAAACACATGATACATTTTTAGATAGACTTTTAGAGGGCTTTGAGCTACACACCCAGGTTGGAAAAGGGCCCGAGTACAAGAAAACAACCTTGAATGAGAATATTTTCAAGGCTTACAAAGCTGACATCTGGCTGTAAACTCTGGGCAGTACTCCGGCCCCTCGCTGTGAAGCTGAAGACAGATGTCAGGCCAGTTGTGGGGTTTATGTTTGTGAGAGCGCTGGATGATTCAAGGCTGCATGCATTTCACCAAGGCTTCCAGAGCTGGTTCCCCAGGGAAGGGTGGTGGACGTGATGGCAGACCCAGTGCCGCCCCTGCCTCTCCCTTCTGAGCTCCTTGTCGCCCTTCTTGGCCCTGTCACTGCCAGAGGCACCAAGTCAGCTGTAGCTGGGTGCAGCCCCTGGGGGCCAGGGAACTCATTGCACTTTCTCAAGTATTGGGTCAGACGTGTTTGTTTCACTTTTTTAATGGGATCCTGCAGTGCCATCCAGGGCACTGCTTTTTTATGCTGTCATCTCAGACCCATCCAGTCTGATGGAAAAGCCTTTGATTGACACGTTGTCAGAGCAGCCTTTGGACCAAATCCGCTCTTGTCCTGATTTTCATACTGGTGTGAAACTTGACTTCCTCAGAGTTACTCTGGAGTTGCAGCAGTGTAATTGAAAGTGGAATCAGGCATCAGAGCTCCTTTATTCCCCTGGCTGAGGAGAACTGAGTTATCAGTGTGAACATTTGAATGTGAATGAAGCTGAAGAAATGGAATTCTGTAGCCAAAGGCTTCAGCAAAACGCCTTTGCCAGAGTTTAACACAGGCTGGCGATCCTCTTTTATTCATAAATTCAGTACCGAGGAGTACACCCTGTCACTTAGTGTATAAAATCACAATTAACGTACTATAATGGACTTTTAAGGGAAAACCCTGTAGAACTGATTTCTATCTCATAAAATATTACGTTAAACTCTTCTCTTTCTCCTGATACTTCTGTGGTATTCCTGCCTATGTTTTAAATGCAGCTCTATTTCTTGTTTTATGCTTGTGCAGGGCAGTGGAGACAATGTAGGAAAAGGAGAATTTTGGCAAAACAGCCATTTTGCAGTGACCATGATCCTGTTGATGTAGCACATAATTTTCTATTTGCAACCAGTTTTTAAAGAAAAATAGTACAGTAAGGGAAGAAGGGCAAAAGATAAAGGAATAAGTTGGGATCTCTCAGTCTCTTGCTTGCTCTTTCCTTCTTTCTTTGGCAGGTATAGGAGTAAAATCCCAGTGTCACAAACTCTTGCAATAGCTATCAGAGACCCAGTCTGTGGTTGTTAGACCTGTGAAACCCTGCAACATGTGGCAGCCAAACAGCGTGCAGTGATAAGTCAGCAGGGCCAACTCTGTTGAAAGGGATGGCAAAGGTAGCAGTTGGAACCACATAAGGATTCACCTGTGGTGAAATTCTGTTCTTCCCCTCCCACCCCAATACTCCACCAGATTTCGTGGTTTTACAACAGCTACTCAACGTCTAGTGACCTAAAGGAAACATACAAAAGTAGAGGACTGCATCAGTGGATGAATGTGTAAGGACCCCTGGCTTGCACCATTCCCAACATAGTGAAGAAGGAGGGTCAGGCAAACACTGTTGAAATTTTGATGCTTGCTCAAGTGGTCATACCAAAACATGTCTGCTGTCAATGTTTTGGGGATGCTCCAAAACCTAATTATTCCTGCTTGCTCTGTCTTGATCATATATGAATAGTGCTTATTTGTTGCTAACCCCCTCATTGGATAAGAGCTGTAGACACAATGAATTGATACTTAAAAGTGTTGCTCCATTGTAAAGAAGGATATCTGCATTTAGGAGCAGGAGCTGCATGTCAAAGACTGGGAGCTCTGATGACTCAGTTATTAAATGAAAATCATGTCCCATTTTAACTCTACTGTTCTGCTTTAAAGGACTGAACAAATCAAACTGAATTTTTATCTAAATAAATGAGAATCCCAGCTAAGAGAGTTAAACAAATTCCTCTCAGGCCTTTCTAGACAGGATCAAGTCCATCTTCCACTCTCCTGGTTCTTGAGACAGGAATATTCATAGCTCCTAGAGATCTTCTTGCTGTGTACGCGCATATGAGCATATATGTTTTGACATTGCAAAGAGAAAGGGGAAAGAGAACAATATAACTTGATGTGAAATTCAGGGTTGAGAGGAGGAAGGGAGAGCACTGGTGCAGGAAGTTTTTTTTTTCTCCTCCAGCAGTCAGTATATCGTAGCTGAAATCAAAACCCTATAGCAAACTCCCTGAAGGAAGCAGCATAATAAATAGGTCTTTAAGGTCCTTTCTGAATGACATGGAATGAATGCCCCTCTCTTTCCCCCTCTTCCCTCCCAAGGTAGAATTAGAAAATGATTCTCCATGTAGAGATATGTGATCCGTGCTAACGGCAGCAAATGAGAATGCCAGCTGCTGTTTTACCCTCTTTCGCACCCCTGCCCTGCTCCTACCTCCCCACAGTCACTCTGGCAGTAGTTTCATGCTTTATTTCAGGCTTACAGTTTGAATAATGATAATAATGTCTTGCACTCCTGTAGCGTCTTTTATCTGAGGACTACAAAGCGATTTTACAAACTTTAGCTCTATAGGGGTTCATTCTGCAATGTACTAAAGATGATCACAGAACGGACGTATAGTCATATAGTCACACAGTTGATTATTTACCCCTTGCAAATCTATGTCATCTACATCTATATCCATCCCAGAGTAAAAACATCATGACTGTCCTTATGAGGTACAATGCATATATGCATGTATTATGCATAGAAGAAAATTCAAAGGAAAACTTACTGCAGTGTTCTCAGGAGGAGGAGACCTATTATAATTATTCACTCTCTATGAAATACTATGAAAAATGGAAAACACTAAGGTATTTGTGCTTTGTTATCTAAGACAGGTTTGTATCAGTTCCATCGTGAAGCTGTATTCTCTCTAGTGAATGAAAATTTCTGTGGCCTTGTTGCAAAGTACCAGGTCCAAATACTCTGAATCACGTGACACAGGAGAGGTTGAACACGCACCCTTGAAGCGAGGTCCTCTATATTCTTGGAAAGTTTGGGATTTCTGATCTGAGCTATGCAGCTTGCAGTTCCCATCTAATCTAAACTTTGCATGATGGGTTTTGTTGTGTTTTCCTGTTATTTTCATACAGGGTAAGGCCAAATTCTGCCCTTTTTGCTGTTGATAAGCAAATTTCACTACTTTCAGTTCCCATAAACAAATACAAGTCTACCCATTCTCTTTACCTCCCAAAGCTTCTAATTTTTGCTGGAAAATTCCAGAAGTGGGCTTCTGCCAATTAATTTTACATCAGCATAACAGGATCTCTCATGGTACGTCAGAATTTTAATTTCTCCTGTCTCCATCTCGGTAGTGAAGGAGCTGAGTAGAAATGAGAAATAGGCTAGTCAGATGTTTTGAATTCAAATTCAAAAAGTAATCTGAGCTAGAAATAGAAGTGTATAACCCAGCAGAGTATCTTTTTTACAGCTTAGCTATTGACTCACTTGATTTTGACCGAGTCACTTAGGTCAGGCTTTTCAAAAGAACCTATGAATTTTGGCTCCCTCCATGTTTAGTCCCCAACTTAAAACACACAAAACCTGATTTTCATTGTCACTGTCCCAGGTTATTATGTGCTCAACATCCATAACTGGGCACTGTGTTTTGACAAGATCCGGTGCCCACTGAGTCACCTAAATAAAGCCCAAATAAAACATATGAGCCCTAAGATAAGTCTCATGTATTTTGATTCCTCAGTGAAAAAAAACATTTCCATAGAGAATTCTGCCATCTTAACGTGTTTTGAGACAGGCCATGTCTTTTACTTGGATTATTGAGCTGTATTTTGTTAAGATCATTGGTAAAAAAGACGTAAGGAGAACTGTACTACAATAAGCCACTCCTTCTGAAAGATTTGAGAGGGCTTAGGAGACAGAGTCATTGGCCTTGAAGACTGTCATTCAGCCTAGGATTGCAGTTTGACCAAAGGAGTGAATCCAGAGATATGCAGGAGAACTCTGCACAGATCAGGGGAAATGCTTTCTCAAGAAATAGCTGACAGTTGCAGGAGGAAGCAAAACTAAGCCAAAGGAGCTGCAAGGACACTTGAAGCTTCACCAGCTTGTCCCCTGGCGATGACAATTTCCTAGACAGATGGACATGCATGTAGAGTATTCATTACTTCAAAATCTATTTCTTTAAAAGTTTAGTTTTTTCTATATACTTTTACTCGTAGGGCGACGGCTGGGCCACATTATGCCTGTAATCACACTTGGGCCAGTAGCCACAGGGACTCAGATTTGGTCTGCCCTTACAGAGGGCACCACAGTTAGATCCCAGCCTAGGAAAGAAAGCAGTCCTACAGAAGGCAAGGTGTAGACTTGGTGTCTGGAAGAGGACGAGGTAAACTCTGGCAAAAAAGAAAAGAAACAGAGTTTCAGCTAGTCTGTAACCAAGCAAATCCAACACCAAGTGTATGTAGGACATTGTTATGATGAAACATGAAGCTTTTTAAATTGAATAGTCAAAACAGGATTGGTACCTGGAGTTGACACTATGAAACAAGGCTATACTATTGAGATGCTCTCTGTTTTGGTCAAAAACTTCTTAATTTGTCCTTCTGTCTGTTGAAGCAATTCGGTATGTTTTCTGTGCCTGCCCCAAAACCTCCCAAAACAAGGCCCAAAAAAGCCCTCCAGAGTTAGCACTAAATCTCTATTGATCCAGCCAGGAATCATTTCAGGCTTCTCTTCACTGGATTTGAATCAGCCTAACCTACCTTCTCGGTGTTATGTTACTTGTGACAGCCCCCAGGAAAAAGGGTCATATTCAAAACACAGACAATTCCGACAGCCATGGCTTAAACAGAGAACAAACTGGGATTTCTTTCTTTGAAAAGGTCCAGTAGTCCTTTTCAAAAGACAAACAAATTTTCATACAAAAGACCCCCAAAATTCCCACTGGGAAACATGTCTTGCAGCTGTGTGACAGTTAAAAAACACCTGCCTGGGATGTCCTCCCACCATCCCTCTCTGAATGTTTGACGCCAGACACTTTCGATCTGTGGACCTGTAGAAAGTTTCCCGTGTAGGTGTGGGCCCCTGTGTAGGGTTATGGAGCCTGCTGACAGTGGTTTTCCAAGAAGCATATTTATATTTCATTGAGGTGTTCCCCAGGGGTTGTAATTTCCAGCTTGTCATACACATCTGCTGCTGCATTGCACCCTTAGGTTTGTTAAATGATTCTCTGACTGAGGAGACCAATTACAAAGTAGGAAGGCAGCGTGCAGTGAGGTATGGTCCCTATACCCATACAAGCATAGATAGGCTGTATTACTTGAGCAGGGAGCATCAGGTGACTCAGCTGCATAGGTAAAACCTGAGTTACCTTTTGGAGACCCCTAGGACTCATTCACAAGGGTGGAAGCCATCCCCTATGGGCCTTGCAAAGCACTTGTTAAAAATCACTGAATTGTACTGAATGACACCAAGCACAAGAGTTAGACCTATGGAAGTAAAAGCTGTGTCTAATGACAGATGTTAAAGGCATCACTGAAGGGCATACTGGTGCAATGCTGGAGGAGAATGCACTTCATGCCGGAGCTATGAAGTTTTATTTTTCCATTACCTTCAGGAAGGCCCCACAGTCCTTGCTGGAAAGGCACAAGAGCGATGCAAAATGTTGTGAGTGGCTGAGCTGTGTGGTAATCAAAGCCACCCTTGGTATATCAGGATATATATCTGAAAAATTATTCTGCTCCAAGGTCACGCTTCCATCCACAGGGCAGCCTCCAGGATGCTGGGGAAGATTACTAAAATGAATTGCCGTATCATTACAATGTTCTTGGACCATCACTAGCTTCTCAGTATTTTAGAAGTGCCACTACAGGGAGGTTGGGTGATGCCTGCACTTAATAGCTGCACAGATGCATTGAATTACTCTATAATGCCAGAGTAGGCTGGAAGGCCTCGCATGGAAATGGGAGGTTCAGTACCTACATTGCCTCAAGGTAAGGTGCCTGCCGGCATCCTCCTTGCATAAGTACAGCATTTCATATGGTCACAGACAGAGGTGTGCGCTTAAGAAGCATCTCTCAGGCAAAGAAGTAGTTCTCAGATGTGTGCGTTTACATACTAGCCATGTCCAGCACAAAATGTATTTCAAACCATTCATTTCCTTAGCTACTGCTACCCTGTAAATAATGTGATAGCACCAGTATTTTCTAGTATATTTTCCCTAGGGAGGAAAAAAATAGTTTGGACTCTAGGCAAAATGTTGCCTTCAAACATACATGCACAACTGACGTGGATTTCCATGGCACCTTGCCCTGAATGTATAATTGCATTTGGTTTTGAACAGCTTTGTTTATTTGTGTGTTTTGTTAATGTGTTTTGCACCTCAGGCGTGTACTTTACACATGCAAATTCCTTGGCTTACTGTGGTAATTTACGGCTTTTAAAGGCTAATTTTGGACCATTTTGCAATGGTAAAAAAGCACAGGTTTCATGAGATCCTTTGCCAGGGGGACCTTCTGTGTCTTTTCAAAAAGGTGCAGGGCATTCCCACCTCCCAGGGAAAACAGCAGGGCTCAGACAGCCAGAGGGCCCATGCATGGTCAGACAGCCATGCAGCCCTGGGCCTGGCATGGAGAGAAATTAACCATCCTCCTCCTTACAAATTGCTGTATAGCAAGAATATTCAGGGGCCCAGGGCAGAGAGCAAAGCACACTGCTCTACCCAGTGTCCAAATACAGAGAGAGGGGGAGAAGATGATCCTGCGCAAGGGAGACGAGAAGGCAGTGGTTGGTTTAGGACAAGCTGGGAAGATTTGGGGAGGGTTTTCAAGCAGGAGTTAGCTTTCATTTTCCCATCACTAGCAAAACCCTGCTGTGGGACCGACAGAGAAGGACATATGGGCCACAGCTTTGGTGTTAACAGATAACTTGGTGTTATAACTGCTGCCATTGTCCTGCAGTGGTGCAGGACTGGTGCTATGTAGGAGAACTAACTCCAAGTTGTAGATGGGTAAATAAGACAAAGAACGTTCTCCAGATTTCTTCAGAGATGTGATGATATGAAGCCTAAATCAGATCTCTGACTTTCTCCCGTGTTTCTTAAACCTGCAGCAGCCTACCAGCCACTATTCCATGGCAGTTCTCACTGGGGAAGGAGCAGGCAGGTTTCTGGCCTGAAAACCTGTTAAAAGTGCTTTGTAACTCTGCTGAATTGAGGGCATTCGCCCAAGTGTTATACTATAACAAAACGGGGCCCAAGCTTGCTGTGTTGCAAAATGTTTCCTTCTATTTGTGTAACTGCTTCTTGAGACAAAACCATTCAATTTTAAATTGTAAGTAGTGAAGAAATAGGGCTTTTTTTGTTTAATAGTTTGTTTAAGAAATGAGAAAAGAAGGGCTGCTTAGTTTTTAAAAGAGCCACTGAGGTTTTAGAGCTATTCCAAGCCTTGGGATTAATTTTCAAAATGAAGTCTTTGAGAAAATAGCCTCCTAATAAAATTTTAAAATTTGGAAGCCTCCGTTCTCTGGAGTTTTTAGGAAAATTGGTTTATTAAGGAATTTTACCACTAATATTTCTTGGCAATGACTGTGCTGACATATGAAAAGGGCCTTGCAATGACAATGGAGTGTACTGGTCCCCTTTGCAGCTAAGGACCAGAGGGTCAGAGAAAGTGCTTTAGTTGTTTCATTTATCCATTCTGTTTTGTGATGAGAAAGTTGCATTAAGCCAGCTCTGCTCAGCCCAAAGCCCTGTTTAGACATGAGAGTCATATCTCACTGATCCAGCTACTCCCAGCTTGCATCAGCTTTACCTTACAGTGGTGTCTTGTGCTTGTGAAATGAATCGCTGAGGCTCATGCCATTTTGACAGAGAGCTTAAAGCAGCTCAGAAAGTCAGTTAGACTAAGTATGTTAGGGCACATGGGGTCTGATCTGTTAAACTTTTGGCCGTGCAGCTCAGTATAATTGTGTTCTTTCTCTTTACAAACTGCTAGATGCCTAGAATGCGTTGCTTATATACACTTTTTTCTTCCTATCTGACTAATAAGATTTTTCAAGGCTCAAAAGCCACACAGCCTTGAAAGAAATCCTTTCTCAGTTGCTTAACAAAGATATGTCTGGATTTCTTGCAGTGAATATGGGTAGCTGTCACATTAACCTCTGAAGCTGTTGTCAGGGTTCCTGGTTTATTCTAGAGGAGGGCAGAGAAAAATAATGCTTTGCCCTTATAAGAACAACACTCGTTTGAAATTGGAGTGCAATGTTAAAATTACAATTGATGATATTTGTAATGCTTACAGGTTTTTGCACCTCAGAGGGCCTCTCAGCTGATACCATCTTTGTGTCACCTGGAGGAAAATGAAAGGCAGGAGATGCAATTCTGCAATTCACTGATGAGTGCACAGCACCGTGGTATGAATCTGATCTCTCGGAGCTGGCACCCAACCCACGTTCTCTGCCTCCCAGCCATGCTCAAGGCACGGGGCTGCTCTTCCCCGCCTTCATGGCCCATGAAATGGTTATGTTTCGTTTCCTCCCATTTGGGGTTGAGTACACAAACAGAAATAATCTGCGAGATTGTACAGTAAGGCTTTGCTCTCTCCCTGGAGACCTGTAGGAATCCCGTAGAGGCAGTGCTTTTGAGAAAAGATAACAGCAGTCTCCACGCTTGCTACACTTCACCAGTCCTCTAAGCCTCAGTGAAATAGGTGAATAAAATATGAAATGTTAAGTGGTAAACTTTTAAGGTTACACTCTTCCTGCAGGAGACCCATAGCATGTTGCCAGTGGCATCCCATATCCAGCAGAAAGTTATTTCTAATGGTCAGGGGTTTATTCCTACATGTAAAAGCAAATGCTGACCTTGGTGATGTGGGAGCTGAATGCCACTGGAGGAGTAAAGAACTGTAATAGTGCTTAATATTTAAGAGGTAGATCTTTCTTTAAATGTCAATGCAAAACCATTCCTTTTTTTTTTTTTTTTTCCCTTTTCTTTCTTCTTCATTGGAAACTGCTAGAAGAAACTAAGTAGGTATGCATCCTTAAATATGAATGAAATGCAAGTGAAAACAGTTGCGGAAGCTAGCCTGGTTGCCCACATGACTTACAAAGTTCAATATATCCAGAATCATGTCTCCTAAACCTTCAAGTGTAACTCTTGTCATAGTCCAGTTTGTGGATCTGCAGAATAATAAACTCAGAGATAACAAGCCACCCTTATCCCAGCTTTGAACAGGAGTAGTAGATGCTGACAGTGTTCACCAGTGCCTGATGCTGATCCAGACTTCTTAAATTTCTAGCTTTACTCACATTCAGCCTTCCAAAGGGGATCATTGTAAAGCCACACTGCTGAGATTTACCTTGCAAACTGGTTTAGTCTGCGAATCAGACATACACACAGCCTACTGAGTTAACTCTAGTGGTCTGCAAAAGCAAAAAGATCTAGGAAATTCAGTGTTAAGACTCAAACTCTGTCTTTAACCCTGTCCTTTGGCTACTATGCTTTCTGCTTCTGATAGGTGACACCTGTAGTGATTTTGGGGATCCCTGATAATGTGGGAGCTGTTTGTTAACTCTTTTCACCCTGGCTGAGCTTGCTGATAAAGGACATGTGGTAGTCTATTGTGAAAGAGTTAATGGCAAAGATTCAGGGCAATAATATATGCATTAGAGGTTTCTATTAATTTTGATTTCCTGTTCTTTGAAGGGTGAGGGAGTAGAGAGACTGGCTACTCTAATTTGGCTACTCCCTAGTGTTTAATCTTAAAGTTGGGGTTTGGGTGGGGTTTTTTTGTCAAAAATAATAGCACAAAATCTCTATTGAAAAAGTATTTAATCAGAATATTGACACCATTGTAAATTTTTTTCTTCTGTACCAAGATTGTATTTTAGCAGTTTGTTATAAGTCAATTAACAGTGTAGGCATGACGTAATGATTTATCATGTAGAAGACTTTGGAAGCAATCTCCGTTCAAGGATATTGTACTGTTTTAAACTGTGTGGTATCTGCTTTGCATATTCAAGCCAGCAAGTGTGACTTTCCCTCTCTCCTCCTCCCCAGTGTGCTGAGGGTAGGCGTTCAGCTGTGGGGTACATGGTCGTAAGGGATGGGTTGATCTGAATATGCCTGGGTCATTTCACACAGACCAAGAATCTGTTACAGTCTCTTTTTGTGTGCTTTGCATCATCCTTACTCAGTAGATCATGAATCTTGGCTATACAGCTCAGCACTGGGAAAGTCCTAACATTTCTAAACCATATCTCCACCAATGCAGAGTGTTGTTCCTGCTGTGCTTTTACCTCCCTTTTACAGCCCAAAACATCTCATTCATTGGCATCTTTGCGCTGGTGGCCATTTTACAGCCTAACATATTCCACTGTCAGGAAACTCCTCCGTAACTTTTATCTCATGTTTTTTTGCAACATTTCTTTGTCTTCCGTGGTACAGCACCGTGCTCTCTGCTGTCTCCTCTCAGCTTGGCGTTCACATGCTGCAGATAGCTCTGCTCTCTCCCCTCATGCAGTCTGTGCCTCTGCACTCACTGCTCAGTCAGGATGTGCTATGTTAGCAACTGGTCTCTCTCTCCGCGGTAGCTTTGCTGCCCTTCTCAGAATTCATTCCAGTTAGTCTTTCAGGTAATGACATGCCCAGAAATTAAAGCTACATTCCAGCGTCTGAAACGAAGCTTCTGGTGACTCAACCCAAAATGGCTTTGGTCTGTTTCACTACTGTATTACTCTTTACTGCATGTCCAATTTGCTGCACACTATTACTATTAAATCTCTGTTGACACTACCGCTTTCCAGGTTTCTCCCTCCCATTGTGTGACTATTTCCCATCTGGGCTTTTCTCATGTGGGAAATATTCACACAAATTCAAGACTTCAGCAGAGCTTCCCAGCTGCATTAGGCATTTCACCAATAAATCACTGTTTCAGAGAAAACTGACTGAAACAGTCTTTCAAGACCGACATGCAGCGATAGCTCACCCTTCTCTATTCCCTCACTCCCAAATCCTGTGTAATATCACAAGCAAAATTTTAAATAGAAAATTGAATCGGCAGGATTTCAGGGAGGATTCAAAGTTGCAGTGCTAACAGTTGGCGAGCATCCACACACTACCTCTAAAAGACATTAAAAAACTAGCTGCAAAAACAACACTGAGTCTATTTTTGCTGTGTTAACCCAAGGTTATGGCTTACTGTGCAGCCACCAGGATTGATTCCCTGTTCCTTAACTTTTGGCTAAGTTGGTGCTGTAATTTAGTGTTGTTTAGATGTGGTAGAGTTGATTTAGACACCTGGCCACCCTGCAGTGTAAATGCAAGTCATATGGGGTGCTCAGGAGGGACAGCCTCTTCCCAGTGTGGTGCAAGGCTGGCACCCTTCAAAAACCAGAGCAATTCCTATAGTGACATTGTCAATGTGTCACCTGATGGTGAAGACAGAATATTGCATCCAGAGTCCATCTGTGTCTCCACTGAGGATGTAAAAATGGCCAAGGTGGTTCAGACACCTGCACCACCTACCACGTGCTCTATTCCCAGAAGTGCCCCGGAGAAGGCAAGGGTGAGCACAGAGCTAGCATACGTGATAATTTCTTCTTTGAGCCTCCAACTATTTTTAGCTCAGGGGATTTCTGGGATCTGGTGAAGTTTGTCTCTTTTGTAACCCAGGGGATTTCTATTCCAAGCACTTGTCCAGTGTCCCCTCAAGCTTATGTAAACTTTTTGCATCCACATAGCTCTTTGGTAAAGGCTCGACAGGTGCTCTAATTGCTGGGTGAAAAAACATTTCTCCAGGTGGCAAACCCAGCTCCACTTAACTTTATCTGGTGGCTCTGGTTCTTGCACTGGAAGAGGGAGTGAGCAGTCATTTGCAATCTAGCCACTCCTTGTTACTCTGGATTTTATAGACCTTCATCATAGCCCCAAGTCCAGGCAGAAGAGCCCAAGACCACTCAGTAATTCTTCATATGAAAGCCATTTCACACCTTTGATCATTCCTGTTTCTTTGAGTCCCTCTTCCAGTTCAAGTTGGGTACAGTACTGAAGGTAGGGGAGAATGAAGGAACTGTACAGTGGCACAATGATGTTCTTGTTTTGCTTTTTATTAATTTTCCAGACTTTCACTGACTTGAATTGTCTTTGGATTGGGCATGCAGAGCCACAAGGCTCTGCGTGCTGATAACGTGCAGCCTGTGTTGCAGGAGAAAAAAGATTTTACTGGATGGTCACTGCTAGAATTAAGTTTATTAGCAATAGATCAGATGTAAGATGAAAGATTACTAATAGAATTCAGACCAGTTCCTGGATTTCTTATCTTGGGAATAGCTGTAAATTAAGCTGTGCTAAGGCTTGAACGCTGGAGCTCAGTCATTGGCACTGTTGTTAGTGTGCTTCTGGGTATGGTTTTGGCCTGCACCAACCTGCCCTCTCCCAAACAACTCCTGAGCATGTTTCAAGAATTAGCATGGGCCAGGGATGGTTCCCAAAGCAGTCTGGCTGCAACTCAGATGCTGCTAGTTCCTTTAACTGTGATTTAGAGGATGAAAGAGACTAATACTATAAACATGGCCAAACCATGCCAGCTGGACTCAGCCAGGGAATGGGCCCTGGCCATATCTAAAAGCTTCCTTGAGGGGGTGGAATGGTGGTGTTCACAGCATCACGGGCAGGATCTAGAACACGCATAGAAATGGCTAGACCTGACTGTGGGATCTGAGAAGTTAATACCAACATTGGTCATGCTCTCTGTTTCAGGGGTAACAATGAACTTCTGTCTCTGGAACTTTCTACCTGCCCACTTTCCTCAAGCATCCAAAATTGGAGATGATTTAATTATTCTAGTTAAGAAGATTTACACATTTATTTCACTGCAGGGCATGAAAGAATCCATGCTGGGGAGACATGTTGATTTAATTGATTTGGTTGCTAAGCCAGTTTAAGGAAATCCATATATAATCCATGTGGAAAGCAGTCCTAAGTGTTGGTTGCTTTTGGCTATGAAGAAAGCTTATTCATGTACTTTACAAAGGTAAACATAGCTTGGATGTAGAAAGGTGCAAACCTTCTTCGCTTGCCTCAGTGTTGTGTTACCCTGAAGCGTTTCAACTGCTTTAGCTGTTGCCACTGCCATACTCACTTTGCTGATCTATCCTAATGTATCTCTTCCCTTTCACTTGCAGGAGCATTGACAGCATTAAAAAAATATTTCCATTTAATTTTTTTTTACCATCTGGGGTAACAAATAATACATAAGGAAACTGTAATGGAAAGTGAAGAGGAACAGGAAGTTTCTCATTTACTGCAGTTATTTACACTGCGCATCCAGAGCATTTACATACAGTTAATGCACAGTTGGCAGTGGTTCCCCTGTTGCTTGTGTGGATCTTTTACACAGCAACAGGCAGAAGAGAACATTTAAACAGATAAAAGAAATTAGGCACAGAGAGCAGAGATTCGGGTCTTCTAAGTAAAACTTCAACTGCTGGCAGAGACTAAGATAAGTCTCTGGAGGAGGATTGCATTGGATGTTTTATGAAGAGTTGTTTTTATGAAAACTGGTGGAATGATGACCGTGTTTATTTATTGATACCGGTTCAGTAAGGAGAGGCCAACATTCCCAGTGAATGACTTGCATTAGTCATCAGTCATTTATTTTAGAACTGTGATGTACAAAGAAGCTAAAAGAATGTTAAAGACCTAAAATCAAGAACTCAGCAGTTGGGAAATGCCAAAATTAAGGTTATTGACTGGAAACATGGATAAAATGGAACAATTTAGAAGTGGTGGAGGCAATGTGCACTGGGGAAACAGTAAGAAGTGGACATTTCATCCTCTTGTAAGGTGGTGCTTGCCTTTCTACAGCTGCAAAATGTTAGTCATATAATCCACAAACTTTTCTGTCAGTCTGGGTCTAAAAAATTAATCCTTTTATGTTAATATTTTACTGATGAAATCTGGAGACTATTAAATGTCGACTGTACTTGAAACTCATGTTGACTCTACCTGAAATAAGTTCTGCACAGTTTCTGTTATCTTTAGACTCTAGACCCTTGCCAAAATCCAGAAACTCTTTTGGTCCTCCCTTTCCCAGGGACTGGAGTTCTTGTCTTCATCTTTTTCACTCATCCCCAGTAAACTGCAGGTTGCATTTGTATTCCCCAGATGCATCCCTGGCTGCAGAGACGAGCAATTCCTGGGGGTGCTTTTACAAGTTATAGAGCACCTTGGCCAACTAGGATTGTTCACACTGTTATTTTCCTGCTCTGTCCTGTCCTGGGGCTTTTGTTTTCTGTGCTCTGCCTGCTGCTCTGAGCAATGCCTATCTCCTCCTAATGTCTACGAAGTTATTATGGATAGCTGAAATCAACCAGCCCTTGGTCTCCTTTTCTGAAAGCCACCAGTGATCATACAGTGTCCTCAACATCCCTGGCAGCATACATGCGTAGTATCTCCTCTGAAGCCTTCCAGGACCAGAAAGGAAATGAAGTCACAAAAATTTGTGAAAGAAATTGGTTTCTGGAGCCAAAAAAAACATGTAGTAGTTTAATTCAGTCGTATGTTAAGGATTGTATTCCCAAAGAAAGAACTCATATATGTAAAGGCTTTCACCTGCAGGAGGCTGAATTTGGAGCCTGCAAGGGTGGGGACACCTTATGCTTGACTACATGGCAGGACTGGGAATGATAGACACACCAAGGAGGTCACAGCACAAACCCATCTTCTTGCCTGGAAGGGAAAAAGAAGAAAGGAAAAAAATAACTTGATTGTTTTATCTGGGAAAAAAAAAAGAAGAGATTATGTGGTGCATGAAGAAACTTATTCGGAGGGACACTTGTTGACATTGTGAAGATGAAAGCAGAGTCATCTTCTGCTGAAACTTTGTGTCATTTTAGCTTTCAGGTTTCCTCTTGCTGTGAAAGTCAGTGCACTAAGGCATAGGAGTTAGCCAGAGGAGAGATGCTCTCATATCCTTCACCTGAGAGCCCAGTCCAGCACATGGACCACTGGCAAATGGCGGTATGAAGCAGGCAGGTTGCGACATTAGAAGTTGTTAGAAGTTGTGCAGGGTGCAAAGCCCTGCTCTGCTTATATTGCCATTGCAGCATCTAAATCATATGGGTGTCTTGGTCTTATCCATCTCTTGGATGATTTCTAATGATGGGGTACCCTGACATGCTGCACTCAGCAATGTGCCTGAGCAGATGAATGGTAGTTTAGGGGTCAATTTATTGGATTGTCATAGTAGTGAAGTTCTTTGTTCTTTCCTTTCCATTCTTTCTGTTTGATCATCTGTGAGCTCTGTGGAAGCCAAATGGGCTCTGAAAAGTAAAGTTATCTTCCTTTGCAAGGAGTTTTCTAGCTGCAAGGTGTAGCACATCTAGCCTTATGCATTTAGAAATGATACTTAATGCCCTAAAAATTAATTTGATTAACTTTTTTTTAAATCATGGTTTTTTTTAAAGTAAGACCTTTTTAAGTACTTTTTCTTTTCTTTCTGTCTTTTTTTTTTTTTTCCCCAGGCCTTAAGTTCATGTTTTCAGACTTGTCTCTGCAGGCAGAAAATCTACTTTTTCTTTTAATGAAAGCTGAGATTTTCACAACTCCAGAACCTGGAGCTCTGAGCAAAACAAACATTAATTACGAGAACTGGCAGTACTGAGAACGCAAAGTCTTCAAAATGCCTTCTTGTCTCTGCTAGCCAAACCATTCTCTTGCTGGATTCAGCCACAACTAGCCACTATTCACCTAGATGATAATTTAGAGGTACGTCAAGACAGCTGGAAGGGGATGCAGAGAGTAGCTGATGGTGAGATGTGGACATCAGCACTGCATCTGTTTTAGCGGCTGTTCTGCTTCCCCATGACCATACAGAGCCCAGAGCACATATTGGTACGTGTGCCTGGAGATAGGCAGAGGAGGAGGAGAGCTTTGAGGTGTTTTAGAAAAGAGTATTTCTGGTCTGTAAGAACTCATCCTGATACTTTCTGAAATCTAGTCCATACTTCCATCCACTTGAAACAGAATATTCATATTGAGCCAGCAGATAACTTAGAAAGTGTTAGAAAGAAAAGCATACATATCCTTCTTCAGTGGTTGTTGCTTTTTCTGCTTTTTGTACTGTAGATGTATTTATACACTGCAGTCCAGATCCAAACCACCTTTGGGCTAAATACTGGGCAGGCATAAAACAAGTACATACTCTAATTATATGTCTATGGAAAAAAGGTGGTTACCCTCTAGAATAGAGACCGATCACCCATTTCCTTAGTCTTCTAGAAACCCTTACTTGTATTTTTATGGAAGTCACAGAATTTGTTATCCAATTATGCATCTGTGACGTTCTCCAGTTGGCTGTAATATATGAAGAAATCAGAAGAAGAAAAAAAATGCCTTGTTTAAAAATCTAGGCTTATTCAAATATAGTTTCCATTCAGCCCAGAATACTTAAAGAATTTGTTTGCAAAGTTAATTCTAATATTTCCATGTTCCCATGTTCAGAGGTGCAACAGTTCAGTGGAGACAGTCTTTTCAGAGACGTGATTATTGATAAAACCTATATCCTGCACTACAGCTGTAATTTATGAGAGACATAATTAGGAGGTTTTGTCTTACCAAATAAAGAGTATAATAGATTTGTAAGATCCTCAACATAGCCTCTGCAAATTTCTCTAGAGGGATATTCCACCCCACAGAAACAGTCCTTCATTGTGTGTTTATGCAGGGTTTATGTCTGTGAATTTAATTGAGTCACAGGTGGTAACTGTGATTATCAGTCAGTATTCTATTTATCTCCTATAGTGGTACTAATGTTTCTGCCAGTGTAAGATGTTTTTCTTTTAGTTTCAGAGGCAGCAAGTACGGGACTGTAAGCATTAAAAATATGCATATATGCATATATATACACACAGAAGCACACACATATATATGTGTGTTTATGCACACATAGATTAAAAATATATATTAAAATGTATAATATACATATCAAAAGTTTTTCAGAGTTTCTCTTATAAAGTTTTAATAAATTGGTGACTCTGGCTGGCTTTTCTGGAGTCTTCCCAAGCCTAAAGCACGTGTGGAAAGTCCCAGGATTGCCAGTCTAAAAATGTAAGTTAACCTCATCTTCCTGCATGAGCTCATATGCGCAGAATCACCCCCCAACCCATGCACCCCACTTCCTTTTGCAGTTGCGGTCCCCGTCAAATGGGCGCCGTCCCTGCTCCGGCGTCGAGCCCTCAGTGCACATTCCTCCAGAGACACTGAGTTCCAAACCTTTTTTAGAAGGACCCTGCTTGTAATTCTTCCAGCTGTAAATACACGATAGATGGATACCAGGCACCTGTTGCCTAATTCCTTGCCAAGTTTTTCAATTTTAAATTGCCTAAGATACTTGTTCAGGGGAATCTTTGTAACTTATTAGCTGTCGAATGTGCGTGAAAGTACTGGCCATGTATGGGAACGGCAGAAAACTGCTTTCTGAGGTATCAGAGAAAAGCAATAGCCACACGCTTACAGTACAAACATGAAACACCATCTGGTCTTAATTACTGTTGAGGAACGTACGTATATTGTACGTGGAAATTATATCCATCAGAGGAAATTCCTCTCAGTTATATACCAAAGTGATTCAGCTGAATCCAAGGGGTTTATTCCAGAGTCACCTTGCTGTAACTAAGAGTAGAGCTTGGTCCATCGACTAACTGCTATGATCCCACTTAAGGAAGAACATAGAATGAAAATATGTGGCATACACTTAAACTGGCCATTGCTGAGCTTATACCTCAGCAGAAAAATACATATGAGACAGGGACAAGCACATCAGGGGCCTACTTCAATAATATTTAGCTGTCTGAAATGATCACTTTAACTCTTAGGAAGAGTTATTAATATTTATTATTTGCATTTTAGTTGTGTCTGTAGGTCTCAGCTGAGAAAGATAACTACCAAATGTAAATCCCTGTGTTCCTGCAATATCCATTAGAGGATCCCCACAGAAGTGACTGACATTTTAAAAGCTCTATGCATGACCAGTATTCAAAGGAAAAAGTCCAAGATGGCAATCAGAGGTAGCTACAGCTTGCCTTGCACAAGGCTTTTCAAAGAGATCCTGTAGAAATTCTTGGTATCAGGCCCTGTACTTCCTAAATGATAATCCTTTTAAAAACACATATTTTGCTTTCTCTTATTTAATTATTCCATTTGTATACACTGTCAGAAACAAGGCCACCTGCTTGGGTCCTGTAGTGAGGAAGAGAGTTAATTCATATGCTGTACATTTTACATATAATAGTGCAAATATATGCACAATTTTTTTCATAACTAATTTGACAAACTCAGTCTGCAGTCTGAACCTCAGTAATATTCTTCACAGATGCATGGATTTTTCTACTGCTGCATTACTGCTATTTGTACATATACCAAAAGCTTGTAAGACTGATTCTTCTACTGGTGTAGCTCACTGTGGTACACAAGAAACCACAGTTTATCATTTTCCCATTGTTTCTTCCTTGTGATTCTGTCTACGGCAGAACATACTTAACTGCTGTTAAAATCTCTCTGTTATGCTCCAAAAGTGTTTTCTAACTGTATGCCTAAATCGACTTAGTTATTTTCAGCTTCCTAAAAACAATCTGTATAATCACTCGATGGTCTGCATCCTTCTAAGCTGTGCTAAATTGGCATATAGGTCACCTGCAGGCAATGCCAGCTTTGATTAGCCTCTACAGAATCCCAAGCAGATTCTGCTTTCGCCGTTCCCAGTAAGTTTACATCTCACGGTAACAAAACACACTTTACCTATTATTTATAATTCCTTTTTCTAAAAGAACAATATCTTTAAAACCAAAGAGAGTCTTTCTATACTACGTTAGCTGCAACCTATTTGCTAACCCAGTGATTTGACAGATGAGCACTGTACGGTCTTCACCAGTCAAAATAAAGCAAGTAGAGCTGATGCTTGGTGGTGAGTTCCCCTCTGCTTCTCAGAGATGTGACAACTTTTGTAGGGTTTTTCAGATTAGGGAAAGTAATACTTTCTTTCAAATTGGCAGCATGAAGCTGTGCAGAAAAAAGTCTAGAGATAGTCTTGTTTTAATGTTGTAGCTAGTATGAGGTAGAGGTATTTCATCTAGTCTGATAAGGGTGCTCCATCAGTTTTAGAAGGAAATGTGTCTTCTTCTGACTCCTTACTTAGTCATGAGTACATGACTAATAGTGTGCCATAGTATGAGAGAGACTGTTGCTGTAGGTAGAAGTCAGCGCTGTAGGAATGCCAAGGTATTGACCTACCAGTGAATATTTGATTTCTTAGTCCTCTTCGTATCAGAGAGCAGGCTCAATACATCCTCCCTGTCTCTGTGCTGACTAGCAGCCAAGCACATTTTCGGTTTTCCTCTTCCAGTGAGCAACACTGAAAACATGTTGCCTAGTTTCTTTGTCTTTGCCTGAGGAGATTTGAGAAACTGGCATGATCTCTACCATGCTTTCTACCAAACATGAGGGTTCTCAAATCTCACCAGGCCTTCATCCCCCGTTCTTCATCATGATGCTGGAAGTTGTTTTTTTTTGTCCTTCTAATTAAATCCATGCACCTTAGAGAAGCCAAGAGTACAAATTATATCCAAGCAGACCTTCTAGTGAAGAAAGCCTTGTGTGTGACTTCCTTTCAGCAAAGCACTCCACAACAACAGTAGTGGAAGTGTTCCTATGCATTTTTGAAGGAAGCCTGTGAAATGGCTTTAAGCTTTTTTCTCTGTTTGCTCCTGAGCAGACATTCCCATCCCCTCTAATGCTTTGTTAGCAGAAATGTGGCAGAATGGGATGTCCCAGTAAGCATAAGTTCCTTTTGAATTTTGCATGGGTTATTTTCCTCCCATAGGTATGGCTCACTGTATTTTGTATCTCACCATGAATCAACCTTTTTCTGCAGTGGTGTCTGAGATGTACAGCTTCCTGCAAAGAAGGGACTGTAAAAGGGAAAATCTTGTAAATTTGGGGGTTTTGGACCTCTATCAGACAAGCTGACCTTATGACAAAAGACCGCCTTTTCCCTGGGATCATTTCAGATAATTTAGAAAAAAAAGGACCAGGTCCCTTCAGAAAATCCATAAGTTTCACTTAAAGGTTCTGCTGCAAATAGTTTCAGATCAATAACACTTTGAAACTTTCAGGTAGCTAGAATTGTTTCTCTTCTGAAGTTTACATATTAAGTTCATTCCAAGGATCTAGGCTCTCCCCTGTGGCCACAGAAATAGGGAAGGTTGACTGTGGAGGGTGCTATGAGGAAAATACATATGGAAATTCCGCTTCTCAGGCACCATGGTTGGGCAATATTTGTCAGTCAAAGGGGTTTATGGTTGGCTTTGCCAGTTTTTACAACTAAGTCTACTCATAAATTGTGATTTTAGGAAAAGTAGTCTATACTATGTCCCCCAAATTCTATTGACTTTTGTCCCTAGGCTGCATTGTATTCTAAAAATTAGACAGTTGGAAAAATACAGTGGGTGAATAAAAGAAGTATGTTAATGAAAAGAAAATTATACAGTTGTTATGTTCAGAGTACAAAACATTACATGGTAACTGATTTCTATTACTGCAAAAGAAATCTATAACTGTGTTAACTGCGCTTAGCATATGTTTAATTTCTTAATTCTGTTTTCACTTATGGTACATTTTAATTCCTAACCTATCATTCTCCCCTAAATATGGTCTGCTTTATGGAAAAATTAGGACCTTTACTCTGGAAACTATGAGTGTTTTGTTCCAGTAATGAAGAGTCCCTTGTTTCCTGTCCCACGCAACTCCTGGTGTATAGCTGTCTAGAGTCTTTGCCTCCTTTAGCAGGAATTAAAGAGGAACGCTACTTATTTATTTATATGAATATGCTGTTTCTAATGATGTGGCAACTACTGGGCCTTTTAATCTTTCTCAGCAAATGCAAAATTGACTGTGCTAACAAAGAATGCAAGTTATCTTCGGTAATCAGTTGAAATATCTACTGCTCAAATTCCAGGTTTCCTTTGATTTATCAATGTCACATTTCACATTAAGGCACCCCACTGTCCATTTTCTTCATTTCCTTTCTAATTGCAGCTCCTCAGCTCAGTAATTTGCAGTTGCACCTTTTTTGAAGTCTTGTTTTTAGTTTATTCAGCAAACTGCAAAAGTAACATGATGACTAGCCTTTCTGATAGCAAAGTAGTACAAAAAGCTTTCTTCTCCTTCATCTTGCAGTTGTAGTTGTGGATCAGTGGTGAAAAGATGGTTTAGTACTGCACATGGTAGAAGGGGTTAGCCTGTATTTGTATGTTGTTGATTCTTACGTTAATGCCTTGCAAACTAACAATTGTGGCAGGAAAAACAACATGTGAGCAGTCATGTGAACAGACAAGCAATGCTTTCATTCAGGGAGGTTTAAACAGGCTAAAAATTGGACTGGACATGAACATTTTGCACTGATAACATCAGTTGGGCTCTGCTGCAGTTTCATTACAGTGTTTTTAATCATATTATTTCATGTTTTTCATTAATCTGAGGTACAGTAATCAAGCCCAATGTTTCAGCTATGCAAGGAAAACTTGAGCTGCCTATCTAAGCCCATTAAAACTATCCTTACATGCACTATGGAAACATACACCTTCATAAACAAAGTGCACATTTTTCTCTGATGCCTAATTGTGTTCCTCAGAAATAAAATGACAGTACAATATATGATCCTTAAATGATATATATAGAAACAAGCTCTTCCATAAGCAATGCAAGTAATGAAGCCTGGTTTCCATAAGATTTGTGTTCATTGTCCTCAAATCCTCAAATTCATTTCCCTCTGAGTTTACAGTAACAATGACTCACCCATCGTGGATAATATTGGGAGTAAGTCAGGGCTTAAAGAAAGCCATGTTCCTACAGTATGGCATAGCAATGTTTGTTAAATCTCTGCAGGGAATTTCTGCTTAATCATCCTGCATGCAGAACTGGCTACTATTGTGTAAAACCAGAAGACTCCAAACTCCAGCTGCAAACTTACACATAAGTGATGTCAAGTGTGCAAAGCAGTTACTCCAAGCCTAGGCAAAGGGCATCCCTTGCATCATGCGGGGAGTGAACTAGTGCTGTCAGATGACATCTCCAAAAGAGCTCCTAAGGCTTCAGCACTTACCTGGGAGATCTACAGCTTTGCATGAGAAGGATGGCAGATACATAAAGGGAAGACAGTGGGGAAAGATGAGCCCATTTAGGAGTGCTGTGTCATTTGTCCATCTTGTGCTTGAGTAATTCCACATTATGGAATTTCCGTATCATGTAATTACTGCTGATTTACATGCAGGTCCTGAGATCACAGCTGGGCTCAGTCTTATAACTGGCAATATGTTTGCCATCCTTAGATACAGACCTGTCTAGTTGTAGATGCAAATAGAGATTTACTATCTTTAAGATCATGTCAGAAGACCTCTGACAAGGGATAAGTCTCAAAGAGATCCTCTGTGAATTTCCTAGCAAAAGCCATCAAAATAGTTGAAAAAAAAAAAAAAAAAAAAAA
>VZTL01011115.1:49594-122189 GCA_013400535.1 Scopus umbretta
AAAAAAAAAAAAAAAAAAAAAAGAAAAGCACAGCAACACTGGGATTTGTAATGGTTAGTTTCCAGGAGGCCATCCTCTTCAGGGCTGTTATCCTTTCTTGAATGGGAAGAATTAGGTTGTGATCCCAACCAGCCCCTGTTGTAAGCAGGCAGTGTGCTGGTAGCTAGCCCCAGGGAAAAGTACAGGATGGGGGTGTCTGCCCATCTCTAGAGCTTATTCAAAGATGCTGGATGGTGTATGAGTCGGGCTGCAGAATCTGAAATCTTTCTCTTGGGTTATTAAAACTCTTTCTTTCAAAACTGAAGGAGAGATCCCTCCCCATAGTCATCCAAAGGTCCCTTTCTGTCAGCATCTTATCTTACAGCTCCCCTAGCAGATACAGCGCTGACCTACTAAGCAGAGGTCCTCGGTTCAGGTCTCTCCCTTTCTTTCGGCATCACCCCCAGCAACATATAAAGAACTCTGACCACTAAATTAAGGACTATTTTGGGTGACATACTCTTTACTCTTCACTCTTCCCCAGTACAGCTGTATACCTTTGCAAAAATTGGTTAAGACTCCTTGGCCCAGCAGGAGACACAGCAAGCACTTGGATGCTCTGCAACATACTCTGGTGCTATGGCCCTGGGCTGAGAACTGGGAGAACTCAGTTCTGGAGCATGGTTCTGGGACTCTGTCTGTGTGTTGTGGAAGGGCTAATCCCTGTAAGACAATTGCATCCAGGGGAGGAGGAGAGGAGGAGGTGTGAGTTTGCACCTCATTGGGCAGGGGAGAGACTTGAATGTGGGACCCTGAGAACTGGCAGAAAATGGGGAAGAAGAGGAAGAGGGTGGGAGCACAGGTTTGGTCACCATGCACTTCCCACAGGCTGTGTTATCAATGTGAGCACTGATACACCTGGGAGGAGTGGGGAGCCCAGGTCTGTTCTCAGTCACAGAAGTCTCCGCTGCTGCCCAGGTGAACCCTGCAAGGTAGATGCACACAGAAATGCACTTCCTCGAGCTCAGCCAGGCTCAGACAACAGTTATGTACCCACCTGCTCTTCCCTGGCAAGACAGGTCAGTACCTTGGAGGCTGTGCAAAACCGTAATATTAAGGAGCAAGCCTGGATTTAAAACTCAGGACTTAGGGACTTGTAGAGTACAGGCACTGGGGTTAGATAGCAGCTAAGCAGACCTGTGAACAGTGCTTCTATTAAGGCTAATCCTAATCCTTAATAAAATAACTTCCATCTTGATACAACTCTTTCTTCTCTGGACATGGAAAGAGAGAGAACGACCAGCTTATCAAAACCACGTTTAAACTTGATGTTGGCTTGATAATGGCATGTGCATGCACTAAGCTTACCTGCTGCAACTGAGGTAGCAGAGGAGACCAGAAGAGGTTGGAAATTATATCTGTTGGGAAGCAGGAGGAGCAAACAAGACACTCTTTAAACACGAGTTAGAGACAAGTCTACCCTGTAGTTTCTTCTCTTTCTTTCCTCATTTATTCTTCCTTGTCTGTAGTTGCCATTCCTCTGGGGGAGAAGGAAACACTAACAGATGTCTGAGATCCCTTCTCACATCATGTCTCCTCACGTTGCCCTCTCAGTAACACTAATAATGAGTCTGGCCTCAACACCCCATTTATTTCTAGCTCACACTCCTGTCTCCATTAGTTTTCCCTTGATGACTTTGTGTGTGTTTCCCGTGCACCTAGCAAATGTTCCACAGATCCTGATTATGGATCTTTGCACTAACTCATTAATAACAACAGTACTCAAAAGAAATGAGTGTATTAATCAGATATTTTAAAAGCTGCCAATCCCCATCTCTGAGTTTCCTGGTGTATTTTGTCCTTCCTGTGTCTGTTTTTTAGATTGCTGTTCTTCATGGTAGAAACTACCTCTACTTAGTGTGTTACCCGCTGCCAAGAATGGCACTAATACGAAACAAATAGGTAATAACCTGTAATCTCAATTAATACCTATGGTAATAAAAATAAATAATACATTTAGCAGTTTACACATCCTGGCTGCCAGATGGTTTATTCTGCCATTGCAGATCTCTTTGTGACCTTTGCCATTATAGATGTCCCATGAAGTTTGTGTGTGCATTATTACATCTTTGCTTTTTAACCACTGTTAGTGTGAGAATGAACTAATCGGAAGGCTCTGAATGCTAGTCTAATAAAACTGGATGAAGATGGATCATGAGAATAACCTGAATGCATAGGGGATTTATCATATAACTATGAGAAAACATGTTGGACTATTTGTGACTAATATTTGTGTTTGATTTATGGATTCTGTAATCTTTTATAATCTTCAAATTAATAAAAATCACTTTAGGTGATCACTTTTTAAAGACCTTTAGGTTCTGCTAAAACGAAAAGATTTTTTCCATTGGCAAACTTTATCTACATGAACTTTTCAAGCATTTTAAGAATCCAAAGTTCCTGAAATTTTTGAGCTAGGTTATGATTTGCTAAAATAATACGGGACCCTATGGGAAAACTGATTTTTTCCTTCTATTTGATTTGCCCTAATATGCTTGCTTTTCTTTGTTTTTTTTTTTTTAGTTTGTAAATTCTGGGCCTGAAATAATACCAGTTCTCCCTGCAAAATGTAAAAATTGGTGTTCTTTTTCAAAAATAGCAAAGAAAATGCTTTTTTTGACAAGTGTTTTGATTAACTAACTGAAGTATGATACAAATCCATGAGATGGGTTTCACAGGAATAGCTTACTCATTTCCAGTTAGAAATAATTTTAAAAACATAAAGGTAAGAGAAGTAGTCTATTTAGGGAAAACTCCTGAAATAACTAAATAAGGAGATGAAGAAAGGGGAGGGGAACTAAAATCCATGACTGAAGAAAACACTGTTATTTAACACCTAAACGTATGTGTGCATATAAAAGCATACCTTGTAAAATGTTTAGTTTTTATAACTATATAAAAATCTTTGACATTTTTTGCCTGAAAGAATGTGCAAAAGATGCAAGATTGTGCACCCCAGCTGGCTCCTCTCCGTCTGGGAGGTGAGTTGTTTGGGATGTCTGTGAATAATGGCGTTGCTGCACTGAGTTGAGATGGGTTCTGGTGTTGCACCATCACTGAGCTCTTCAGTAGATAATTACAGTCTGTTTGAAGCCCAAGGGACTGCTGGTCAGGTCCATCTGTCTTCGATTCTTTCTCATGGTTTTCTCCAGTAAGAATCTTTTTATTTTGTTTTCTACTGCCTACCACATTTCCTGGAATGAGAGATCTCTTAGGATGCAATGCTCAGAAGTGAATGTGCTGATTTTGCACAGATAAACGTATAGTGAAATACGAAGCTCACTGCATGTTGCTAACTGCAACTTACTCTGCTTGGCCAATACTTGACTTTGGTCAAATGGCTTGTAGGCTTCCAAAGAAGCTAAAAAAGGAATTGGATTGTTTTCAAGTGATTTGAAAAGTTCGGAGGTAAGATGAAAATCCATCATGTTTTCATGTGGGTATAAAAAAATACACAAAAAGAGACTCTTTCGTGTCAGCATTTATTCAGCGTTAGGAAGACATTCATCCTAGGAAGAGACAACTCTACCATTACCTATTGTTGGGGTTCTTCCATGTTCATCTGAAGGTCTTACTACAACAACCTGTGTAGACTGGACACTGCTGTCTCCTGGTGGTATCTTGTAATTTCCAAATTCCTATGATATAACAAACTTAAGACAACCATAAAATAAGCTGGTTCTGAAACTCATAGCAAAATGTTGAAGTGAAAAATAACGCTCCTTGGAAGAACAATTTTGTACAGCAGCTACTGTTGACCACTGAACCAGTAACAAGTGGCTGATTACCATAAAACACCCTTTGGAAAAGGCTTTCATCACATTAAATATGAATTTTGATTCAGCCTGTCTTTATCCCTTTATTATGTTCCACTGAGGCACATCAGTAAAGGAGGAATTTCATGTGTGCAAACATTCATAGATATTTCAGAGTCAAGTGCAAGAGTGAAATTCCTTTGAGGAAGAATTTTTTTATGACTCACAATCAGCAAACAGATAGAACATCCCATGAGTTAAGTGCCCAACACTGTATGTAAGATGTGGTGTTCAATTCATTGATTATCCTTGGGTTGTCATTAGTTCTTATATCTGCATTGAAAAATGAATTATAATTTGTTTGGGGAAATTTTCAGTAATTACTAGATATTTTGCTGTCTATTTACAGAAGTGTTACGTATTTTTGTGCCTGATGTAGTTACTTTCTTTTAGGAAAAATCAATAGCTTTAATGTCAGCACATCAGTAACGACATCTGCTAAATATGAAATGGTAGTTCAGAAAGAAAACAAAACCAATAACAGGGAATAATTTTGCTTCAGGAACAGAGGGAAAAATAACACAGAAAATATTAGTAGGCCATTATGTAATTATCTATGTGGTACGTGGTCACTTAGCGTGTGGGATCCTGTGCTCATATATGGTGACTGCAGACCAGTCAAGGACCCAATGAAAGTAGGAAAAATTCAGGGAGGGGAAATATTAATAGCATATGGAGGAAGCAGCAGCTCTTCTATGGGGAGGGAATACAGAACCTGGTTGTTGTGTGAGGTGCTCCCAGTTATCTGAAGGGACAGGACATAGCTCTTCACCTCTCCATAGCCCCAACATGAACTTGTGCCTGAGACTGCCTGGAAGCTGCTGGGTTTTCTGAAGAATGGTGACCCAGGAGGGCCCACTGGCAAAGACAGTCTCAGATTTGCCATCTGCCAAGGGCTCTGCTCCTGTACCAGGACTGATTTCACCGAGTGTAAAAAGCAAGTATGGTCTCTGAGAGAAGTACACAAAATAGTGGTGAGGTGCATCTGTTTGTCCTTTTTCAGCAATAAAAAGCAGAAGACAATGAAGTCAAGAGGAAAGCTGTGAGCCCTGTTGTCAGGCAATAGGCAGACTTCAGCTGAGTTCAGTGACTGGCTCAGTCACTTACACCAGTCAAGTATATAACCCAAAGGACATAAAATGAATAAGTCAGTCCTTAGTGAGTTATTATCCTCTGGAAGTTTTTCTGCATTTCAAAGTTGGATATGGTAATAAAGCGCACGTGGGTTTTGGTTGTTCTCTACTCTGAAGAACTGAAATAGGATGGAAAATGATGACAGAGCATGGCAGTTTGTCTCAGCCATGTTTTGTTTTTTTTCTTGAGAAGCAGAGGAGACTCTGACTCAGAACATTTAATACAGAGAACATCACAGACTTCTTCTGCTATGGCCCCTGGGAACTCCTGCTGCAGCCTTTTGTTGTTGTTCTGGTCTGGTAGCAGTCTACACTCACTCTGCATGGGTAAAAATGACAAGATGACGTATAGGTACTAGAAGATCAAACTTTAGAAGTTCTTTCCAATTTTTAGGGTGTTACTGGCTCCAACAATATTTCCTACAGTTAGTATTGGAAATAGTTCTACAAAAGGTTATTCTATCCTAAGAATACGTTTTGTAGTAAAGAACGAAACAGATCAAAACCACATAGTATAGACAGAACATTACAAAACATTGTGAAAATAATATTTTAAATTATTTTCAGGTCTCACGCTTCATGGATTCATTTGTGGCAGCAAATTGTATGCATTATTATCAGTGGAGCCCTTCATTTGGGGTTCTGTGTGCTAGGGGCTGCACCTCTCTATAGTGAAATGACTGCTCTTTACTGCAGAGATCCTTCAGCCTCAGCACTGAGCTAAAAAGGAAGTAATTTCCATTTCCTATCCCAGGGCAGGTATAGTAATGAAAAAGGCTGAGGATTGCAAGTGATTCTAAGCTCTCTTTTAAAATAAGGTTCATCAAGCCTTAATTCAAGGGAATTTGGGGCTGACTTATAAGAGCTGATGAAAGATGTGAAAAATGGGATACGCTTAGATATTGCAATACTATGTGTCTTGCAAGCATAACCCCTTCTTTGCATATATCTAAAAGGAGGTGCACAAGGCTGTTCTTCACATACCTAGTGACACATTTACTACAGACTCAGACATCCCATCCCAAAGTACCCAGCACTGTTCACTGCCATGGAGAAGACCCAGGACAAGGTGAAACTCTGGGGTCACATCACATGCATCAGGTGAAATTTAATAGGTTTTTTGTTGCTTAATGGTAATTTATAAATCAGCTTTTGACCCCAGTTTAATTCCTCTAACTTAATCTCCATTGTTTTATCTTAATTTGTATTTCTTCAGCACCTCATTTAGTCCATGACAGATTTGCCTGGTGACTAATTTGAAGAAGATGTAGGAAAGCATTGATTGGAGGGAGAGCAGCATGTGCCACTCTCCAAGTTCCAGCCTGACCGGGACTTGACCCTTTTGTGCTTTGCTGTGTTTTTGTTTTTGATTTCAGAAAGTTTTGATGATGATGCTGTTCAGGAAACAGAGCAAAAGCCCATTGTTTTTCCAGATTATCTCCTCAGATGCACTCCTAAAGTATATTGCTTGGTCCGACTGCAGATCAACCACAAATGCTAAAGCAAATAATACTGTGGGAGCCTGAAAGTGCAAATGCCATTCAGAGTAGTCACACATACTTTGATGTGGGCACTCGCTTTATATTTCCTGCATTTTTTTACCCTAAACATAGTTTTGGTTTTAACTGTTTTCACCCAGTCTCTCAGGCCAGATTTCTGTGCCATTGAATGACAGTGTATAAATGTTGTGCACCTGATGATTTGGTGTGTACTGTACCATAACTTAGGGCACCAGTACCTAAAACAAAAGCATGGATTTGGGAGGATTCAAATGTCAAATGCATTCGTGGGTCACTAGGGAATGTGAAGCTCTGGGGTTAATTTGTTTGGTTATAGAGACAGGTATTACCCAATAATCCAAAACTCCAAACTAAAAAAATTAAGTACTTGACTCTGCATTTTACATCTGGCACATCTGCAATTTGAGCCAAATCGAGAGGCTTATCATGGCAGAGAAGCTAGTGATAAAGGAGTGGGAAATGCCTTGTTTTGAGCGTATTATTATGGCTTTGTAGTGGAGGAATTGAAAATATTTGCATTCCCTCATGCTGTACTATTTTCTTCATCTCTTTACTGAGCTGGTTAAAAACATACTGTAAACCTATTTGTGCAGCAAAAAGGATGATATCTAAAAAGTTATTAATAGCATATGTGCACCAATTCTTGACATGTTCTTGCCAGCACCACAGTATTCATTAACATCTCCTGTACCTTTGGTATTAATCTCTCTTTTTTGCTCTCTAAAGGAACAATTTATTTTCTTATTTCATGCACCATGACTATTTACCACCCACATACTTATTTCTTCCTTTTGGCAATCTTACTTCCAAATTGCACCAGCCACATGGATTGGAATGGTCTTTAAAAATACTGTGCAGGACATAAGAGAATTGAAAAATCCATATCACAAAGGCCATGCCAAAAACTTGCAGAGCCTTTCTTTTTTATTTCATTTATTTCAACTTCCTTACAACCTATGTGAAAGCAAGAATAAAGCTTGTGTGGAAAATGGATAAGTACTGTTCCAGCTCTGTGTGCAATCACACCACAGTCAGGTGCTTCCGCCCGAGTGGTCAGCAGTGCAAAGCTTGATATATAGCACTTAAACTGTCTCCTCCTTGTCCACCTCCCTGTCCTATCTCCCTCCTGTCTGGTGTCCTGAAAGCAGACTAATTCTTACCTGCTACAGTGCCAGCATCAGTGTGCCCACCTGCACGCCCAGCAGCTCTGAGTTTGGAAGCTCTTCTCTCCAGCTACAGAGGTGACAAAATCAAAGTTGTTTTGGGTAAATAGTAGGATTCATGAAAGCCTAAAACTGAGAAGTGGATGGACCAGCAGAAGAAGAGTATAAGAATGACCCAGCAGAGTCATTCTGGATCAAGCCTCAACTGTGTGGCAAACCTCCTTGATTACTCTGGAAACCCCTAGCAAATATCATTTTGAGTAAAGCACAGCTGACATGATTCGGTGGGAATGTAATGTGAAGTAGGATGTGAAGCAAGGCAATAGCCTGGGAGACAGTCCAATTAGCAAGTGGACATACAGGTAGAAGAAGAGGACCATAGACCATGGTGGAGGGGAGAAGTCACAAGTAGACTCGAAATGTAAATGCAAGGTAAAATATGAAGAAAAAAATTTAATGAAGGGAGAGAGGGAAATAGGGGCACAGTGGATGCCCTAGCATAAGGACCTTGGTGTAAGTCAGGGTGAAACAGAAAGTACTTCCTCTGCTTTGCTTTAAACCTGTTTTTTCATCGGGTGCCTTCACTGTCCAATTTCAGTGGGTGGCTCTTTTTGCTGCAATAACCAGAGAACAGCAGTTAATAAACACACCATCCATTACTTTATTGATTTCCATCATACCCTCTCACAGTCATCTCCCCTCAGAGATGAAGAATCCTAGTCTATTGAATCCCTCTTTGTCTGGAAGCCACTCCATATTTCTCAACATCCTCATCTTTCTTTATTTGTTTCCTGACTCCTTCTTTGAATCGAGGGCCAAGGAGAGGAAAGGACAGACAGACCAGAACTGCATTCTGTATTATGACTATTCATTGCCATATTGATTTCCTCTATTCATTTCCTAATCCTTCTCAATTATTGAGAGGTCAATTATACCCTCACCTCTTCCAGTAACGCCAAAGAAAAATTTTTGACTGAGACAAAAAAAACCCCACCAAACCCCAAAAGCACAACCCATGAAAAACTATTGGTTTGATTCTGGAGAAAATGTATTCAAAACCGTGCAGCCATTTCCTACAAAAATGTTGATCACACATCCATTTTCTTGAAAAGCACAAAAAAAAAAAAGGAAAAAACCAGCAGGGTCCTGGTTAATTACATGGCATTATGTCAGCAGTACACAGGAAAGATGCATAGCAACAAGGAGAGGAGAATCTGATACAGAACTTACAACATTTGTTGTCTGCTTTGTCCATAGGAGACTTGGACAGATATTAAAGCACCTGTATGGCAGCTAATAATGCAGGATAGATTTCACAGCAGTGGAAACGGGCCTAAACTACTTAGTTCCTAGTGTTTCAGGGACTGTTCAGATGTAGATTTTGGCTGAGGTGTGGTTTGGAATAGTTTCCAGCTTTGGCTTTTTTATTACGTTTCAAGGCATTTGGGTTCTATTTTGCTGTGGACTTGGTAGACACACATATACTACAAGGACAAGCAAAATATATGTAAGTATATGAAGAGAGAGATTGTATATAATGAAAATTTGATGGTGACTTCAAATTCATAGTAAATATATCAAAGTATATGCTCCGTGTTTTTTCCTGAGTTACAAAAATACTATAATAGTTTCCTCTCCCTTTAAGGAAGGACATGCAAAAAAGCAATCCCAGTAAATATGTAGTACTTCATAAAACTTCCCTCAAGTTATGTTTTTTTTCCCTTTATATATCCATGCACAACTTTTACAAAATCCATAATAATGCAGAGAAAGTACTCTGGTTGATATTATTTATATTAAAATAGTGTTTGCCTGTGTATTCTGGCACCTGGTTTATCTATGCTCTTCTTCTAGTTCTTTGAACATATGCAATTATTCTGGTCAGCCATGTGTTAGGCAAGTATTTTCTCCTGTGATGTCTTTGAAGAACTATGTTCTTCTTGCTACTTACCCCAAAACTGCTGTAAGTCCATCTCCAAGGAGACACAATAAAGTCCAGAATAATTGGTTATCTTCTGGGATGTGGTGCCCAGAGCATAGCCTCTGATTGGATTTGAAGTGTGTCAGGATCACCGCTGGAAGTGAAGACTTTCTTACTCTCCCAAACTCTATCAACAGAATAAAAATCTGATACTGCTTTCCCAGGAGTAAAAATGAGATGGGGAGTACATGTCCGACAGTCAGGGGCATGTGCATTTGTTTCCATGCGTTTGTGTATGAGAAAGAGAAGATGGGAAGAAGGGAAGTTAGTTCTTTTCCCTTCAGAAAGATGACCATGATTAGAAATGCCCATGTGGACAGATCATTCCTTCATTATCCTCCCACCCAATAACCAAATATCCTCCTTTCTTTTCACCAGCTCCAACTCTTCCAAACCCCATCATCAAACCTCCAAATTCTCTGCCATCCAAGCCCTAATCCACCTTAAAATCCCCTCCTAGATCTCCCTTTCCTCCTCATCTAGAAACCTTCTCTGGATCTGCAGCCTTGCACCTAGTCACCTCCTTGGCAGATGCTGTAGTCCTCTTGTCTGTTCCTGTGACTGCTTTTTCTCTTGTTCTTGGGGTGATTTCTATAAGCTGTACACCAGTTGTGCATATCAAAACAAAACTCAGAAAAAAAGAGATGACAACAGGGACGTGTGCAGAATAAAATACATGTGCCATAGCTCAGTATTGTGAAAAATGGCTTCCTCCTCATAGGGTTCAACTTTGCATTCAACATCTGCTAGGCTACTTAGCTCTTTAGTGGACACCGTGTCATTGCTTCACCAAAAAGAGTATCTTTGCATAAAATCAGGGCTATCTTACAGTGATACTTGCCCAATATTTTGATCTCCTTTCTGGCAGCCTGCAGCCTAGGCACTTTTTGAACTAGAGGTTATGTCTGTATCTTCCTGTTTAATGGCCCCTTGTGGACCTCCATTAATTTGTTTAATTGTTCTTTAAAGCTCCTTGATATTTTAACCCCTACAGCGTGCTGTGGGAGGGAGTTCTGTAGTTTTTCCTAAGCAAAAAAGCCACTTTGCTAAGGTGTGCATACTTGGCCTCTGCTGTGACACTAGAACCTGCACTGCGATGAATGTATGAGGGGAGGCCGAGCTTTGGCAGTTTGTGAGCCAGGCTGTAGACTATGAAATCAAACTCACAGGATACAGAACTAATAAGTGCCATGATATCTCTCAAAGGAGAGACACAGGTCACAATCTTTTATTAAAAAATTACCCTGTGGCATAACAATATTTATCATACTGTCTCCCAGCTACACTCAACCGACTCCAAAAGCTAGTTATTGAAGGAAAGCAAATATTTCTCTTCCCAAAAAAGTGAGAGTGGGAAAAGGAAATGTCAGCTCAAGGCACGGCTCAAAAAGCTCCTCTCTGGTGGGGTAACACAGTCATGCAGCCACATAAGTTGCTTATTAAATAATAATATAAAAGTGGCTTTTGTCAGTCACTGGGAGAATGTAGCCACCTCATCAAGCACTGGTGCAGCTAATAAAAAGGGAGGAGTGGGGAGGCCGGAATTCCTCAAAAATCCTTGCAAATATTTGTTTTATTGCATTTCGGATGAATTCCTTTTAAAGTTCCCTGCTTAACTGCCCAGAGCAATTCTGTCCTCTAGCCCCCCAAATAACAGTTCAGATAGGAAACTCAGTCCTTGAGAGTCCTTTTATTCTGAGGGAAAATGTGAAGTCAAACAACTGCCTAGGATAAGCTGCTGCTTATCTTCATCTTGTAAAACTCCTCCAGGAAAACTAATTAGAATATATAAGACGGGGCAAAGAAGCACCAGAAAAGGAAAGGAAGAAGAGGCCTTGAAACCCACAGGCAGTCAGAGGAAACTGTGGCCTTTATAGCTACCGTCAACAGCAGGAGAAGCCTGGAAAAGGTTGCACAGTGCAATACGTGGCCCTGTGATTCATTGCTTTGAGGGAAGGTTTAACATAGCGCAGAAGGCTGAACTGCCCCAACGTCTCCGTGCCCGGGACAGAGCTGCGTGGTCTCATGGTGGTTGGACGGCGCTCTACGATCACGGTCTTTCCCAGGGGACAGAGCTGGGCTTTAGGCACCCAGGCTTTTCTGCAAATACCCCACTGGCAGGGTTGCAGCCTCCCCCACCGCATGGCTTCCAGAGCTGGGTTCTGTGTGACAGCAGCTGGGAATCACGGCATTCGGTGACAGCAGAAGGTTACAAATAAAACAAAAAGCGTTTTTTATTATTAGTGCTGTCAGCAGTACAGTGATAATGGCAATACGTGTTTGTGGGCCTTCCTCTAGGACATTTTTGTGTGGCGTGAGTGGCTTTCAGTTGAGTTTCCTCACTGGCAATTAGGTGAGGTGTAATTGCACTGTGGCATTATTTCCATCGGCCTCTTTGAAATCTCAGCTGGATATATTTGTACCAGGAGATAAAGGGTGGTGATTTTTGAAAATCATCTTGCTGCAAGGGTGACCCTGAAAGAAGTCAGCCCGAATCTCCCTCGGGTGCCCGAATGTTCCCAGCACTGGGGACCTCGCCAGACCTCGCCAGGGAGGGCAGAGGGTATGCTTCAATGGACATATCCCCGGGGAGAATCAGTCAGAATCATTCCCTCGTCTCAGAAGGTCTGCCCCCCAAATTTGAAGCATGTTTGTTTTAAAACAAGGTATTGAAAAAACATTTTTCCTTTTATTTACCTGCCAGGATCCTACTCCCAGGTTTTGCCTTTCTCCTGCGAGCACTGCTGACATGCCAGACAGCTGAAGTAGGAGGTGTGAGCATGGGCAAGCCATTAATATTGTGGTGCTTCTGTTTTCCCTCTTGTGTAAAAAGGCCATAGCAATCCTTACCTAACTTACAGTGCATTGAGGGGCTTATTATTTGCCAGCGATTTTGAAATCCTTGGCAACGTGGTGCTATCCCATATCACTGTGGAGTGTTGTAAAGAAAGTGACGTGGTGATCTTGGTCATTGCCTGGTGAATCAGTAACAAGCCTTCCTCTCTTCCTTTCTCATTTTTGTGTTGTTTTTTTTTTTTCTTTTTTCTTTTTTCTTTTAATTTATTCAAGCCAGCTCAAGTTTCTGCAGTGCTTTGTAGCCCTCTTTTACTTTTCATGTTTAAAATTTTCCATTTTAGGTCATCTTTTGTAGTCTCTCCTTTAGCCCATAGTCAGTCTGAATGCGCCGAGTCTCCTCCAATTCCATGAACTCTGTGCCCATTAATTACTGCTGTGGAGCTTGTCAGATGGCTTTGAGAAACGCCCAGCCCTGGTGATGGTGCGCCATAGCCCCTTGCCTAGCCCAGCAGTAACATCCGCAAAGAATTCCCCTCTGCAAGTGAGCCATGGTGACCTTCCCTTCCTGAAGCCATGCTGGCTATTTTCAGTTGTGCTTTTCCAAATGTTCTCCCTTTTGACTCTTAAAAGAGTTTCAAAGGCTTTTGCTCACAACTCATGTCAAACTGACTAGTGTGTAGTTTCCTACTACGTCTCTATAGGTTCACTTTTAAAGTTACAGCATTATGTATTAGTCATCCTTTTTCCTCAGAGACCACTCCTGAACTCAGTAAACTTACGAAAACATCTACCAAAGTCTTTCTAGTTCCTACTGCTATTCTGTTCAGTAACCTCTGCTGTCAGGGACCCAAAACCTGGTCCTGTAGAATGTCCCCAGGCACATGTCTCACTTTGTTACACCCGTGGAGTTCAACGAGTATGTGTAGAGGTGCCAGAGGAGTTATTTTGCCTTTGCACAACTGTTAGCGACCTCAAAGTCTGGCCAGATAAGATCTGAACATTTGAAATACAGTTTCTGATATTATGAACAACAGCAGCCCCCTGAGCAGTGCTGCAATTTACTCTAGGCCTCTTGTATCTTCATCTCTATTATAAGACAATAGCTAAATATCAGTTCCTTAGCACGACTCCAACAATACTTTCTCTGTCCAAGTAATTAATTTACCATCTTCTCTTGTAATTATTCACATCCCTGAGAGTTTGATTTTTGCCCTTTGGTGACATCAAAAAGAGGAAAAAAAGAGGCAAAGTCATTGTCCTCTGAGATCATTGTCAGGTTGTTTGATTTCTCTACCTCTGCACTTTCCTATAGCCTGTTCCTATATTTGCTATGAATTTCCTGAGTTTATTACGTGTGGTTTTGGAATAATCACCATTCCTATAATCTGTTTTGCTTTATGCTACTGAGATGTTCTTCTGCCCTTCATTCAAATGTACTTGCTGCATGGGATTTCCATATCAACATTGTTGCCTATCTCAGCATTTATGTTTCTGTTTTTACAAATGAATATTTATATTCCACAAAATATATTTTCCCCCAATATATTAAAATCTAAATTTATTTAATAGATGAACCTATGAAAAAATAAGGAGGTATAAATACAGTCGTAAAACTTATAGTCATGGATGAGGTTTGGAAGAATGCATTTTAAATTTGGGATCAAGAGGAGAAATGAAGAGAAGCAGAATGTGCTACTGTGAAGACTGATAATGAAAAATTACTTTGAAGGTGTGTTTTTTTTACTGAAGGATTAGCCAAGATGCATACAGGATGTTTAGGGAATCTGATTTTCCACCTGTAGTGCAATAACCTTTTTTCATTGCTTAATGTGCATAAAGAAAATCTTGACATAATTCCTTATAGTCCTTCAGAACTTGAAAAAAGGCCAGTATTTTCCAGACCACGTACTAGCATAGTCTTAGGCCTTCATGGGATCATTTGAGAAACTGGATGTTTACGAGCCTTACCTGTAACCTGTCCCAACACCATTTTTAGCAGAAAATATTTTAGAACTATTTCTGCTTTGTCATTCTCTTTATCTTTTACTAAGCCAGCAATGATTGCATGGTCTTTATTTTTGGATACATTTCTGTAATGGTAGGTGGTTGGGGAAGGCAGGGTGTTTGTCTTTTTTTGCTTCTGTTTTTGGTAAAAGTCAGTTTGAGTTCAAGGGCAGACTGAATATTTTCTTGGAAGAGAAACCCAGTGAGGATTATTAAATACACAGGCACTGCATCTTAATCAAGAAGTCCCAAACTGAAAATAGTTGGAAAATGGGAGATTACTAATGGGAAGTTTCATATATGCTTGTCTTGTTCTTTCTCTTCTTTAAGCATCCATTTAACTACCATGGTTGGAGAAAGCATAGTGCATTCAGCGTACCTTTGCTCTGATGTGTTATGTCTAACTGTCTTGATAACACATAATGGATTTGACTTTACGTGGTAATTGCTCCTCACTAGGGGAGCAATACAGGTGCCTGGCACCACTGTAGATGTGCCCAGAAGTATTCAGGACATTTGGGCAGGACTGGCAAATGCAATGAAAATCCTCCTTTAAAAGACAGAGCCCAAGCAGATGATCTACAAGAGACTTGTGCCCTTCTGGGGAGGCAGTAAGAGGCCAGGTGGGACACCCCGGGGTACGTATGATGATGTGATGTGTCTGCTTAGGCACTTAAATCTCACCTAAAGGCTAGATGTTCAGGCACTCAGTGTGGTCAAGAAAAACATGTACCCTAAAAGGTGGGATTTACCCAGTGTGCCTTAGAGATACATCTTAAGATACAGTAACTCAGTTCATATGTCTGTGTCTCAGTGTTAGAGGGAATAGAGGGCTTCCAGATAACTAGCTGGATATCCAAAGTTGTGGGACATGAATATCACACACCAGCTTTCGTCTTCTATCAATGTCAAATCTGTTAAGAAAAGAGAAAGAAACAAGTATCTGACTCTGAGACCAGGCTCATACATTGCCTCCCTGACGTAGCTGTCCCTGCAGGTCACTCTAACCCCGCTCCGGCTGGCCAGATGTGTGACCACTCCTTCCCATTAAAATGTGTAGGTGAGAAATCCCACCAGGTAGCATCAGTCAGTGGAAAATGCTTGTTTTGGCAGCATATATAACCAATATATTCACTGAGTCTTTCCCAAAAACATTGAATTTGGAATCTGCTCCATGTTCCTGCTTGCAGTGATACATGTTCCTATATATTAAGCTGACTTCTGTGTTGTCAGTGTCTTCTTCAAAATCCCCTATATATATGCATTCAGATTTTCTGCCTTCTTTTCAGAAGCTGAATGGAGACAAATAATAGAACAGAGACCTTAAAGCACTTTTAATGCACTGCACGCTACCCGCAGCCACCTCTTCAATAAAAGTGAGATCTGCTTCTGGATTGTATCCTTATGTGGAGTTCCAGTTTCCAAATCCTCCTTTCAGAGACTCCCTGAACCTGGGATGGTCGCATTTTCTGCTGCTAACTGTTCCAAATTCACCATCTGGCACTTCTCAGCACTGGAGAGCAAAGATGGTTGTCAGCAGCAATGCAAATCATTGTTGTTTTGTTAAACTAACCTATAGTACATCCCCTCTTTTTTTCCCTCTTGCTTCCAGAGGGTATAAATAATAATGTTTAAAAATGAATAAACACACATGCAAAGACATATAATATCTCAACCACATTCCAAAGTCCTTGCTCAAGTTTTTCATTCACTTCCAATGCCAATAAAACTCCAACTGAGGTGAATATGATTTTGGTAGACTAAAAATTGAGTAAAATTTGCAGAAGAAATTTGGCAGGAATTTGCAACAGCAGCATTGGCAATTCAACTCAGAATGCTTATTAAAAGGCAAGCTGAGCTGCCATTTGTGGCTTGGAAAAAATGTGTATTTTGAGGACTTGGCTTTTTTTTCCCCGCTCGCTATATTCTGTCTCAGTAGTGGTATGATTATTAACACTTATGGATGAAATTCTGAAAATCTTCCCATATCTGCCACCTTTCACAGCAACAATAAGAAAACCACCTCTGGCAGATTAGTAAGTTCCCCTGCATAAGACATACAGGGACCCTAACGGTATCTTTGCTTTTAGTCATTTCGATCAGTGAGTGGGCCGTTCTATTAATTGCTTGGTTTAGTTAAACAGCAGTCATTTTGAATACCATGTTCGTAAACTCCCTTCCTCGGCCAGGTTGTTCAGGAAAATGTGTTGAGGACAGGCTCAGTCACAAAGCACCCAGAAGAGGCTGTATTTAGCACCTGTGGGTTCCTGCTGCCAGTGACACTGTGAATTAGCTTGATGAGATGCTGTGGAGCCATGGAGCTGCCACCCTTTGTCCCCTGGGACTGTCACTGTGCAAAGTTTTCATCTCCTCCTACCTAACCGGCAAATGAGATCGTTTTCTCAGATGCAAATCTTTGTTAATTATTAGCAGAGATATTTTTAAAAAATGAATAACAAAACGTAATCTTGAAGAAGGGAGCACCGTAACTGTCACAGAAGCAGTTAAGGATCTGTCTGGAGATCTTTGAAATTTCCCGTTAGTGGGATTTCCACGCTGATACAATCTAACACTTTTTGGGGATTGTGTATTTCTGTTCTGCTAAGATATCCAAATTATCAATCTCTTGATTATAATATTCATGATACGCAAACAGACCAGAAAAAGCACTAAAATAACCGTTTCCACTTTCATATTTCCAAAGTTGCTGACACATTATCCTGGTGCAGTATATTCTCTCATAATCTCTTTTTGTTTAGAAACACTCCATTCTGCTGTCACATACTGCTTTGTGCGTATTTTTCCTTTCTGCCCTTTTCAGACCTGTGGGTCTCATCCTGACCTAAGGTCCACCACTACAAATTCAAAGCCCTGCCATTTGTTTGCCATTACATGGCTCTATTTGCACCGGTACAAATCACAGCAGCATCTGACCCTTTGCCTCAGGTGTATTCTTCCTGGTGGATGGCATATTGGCTGGTCTAATTCAGCAGGGATCACAAAGAGGATTTGCCCTTTGCTTTATCTGTCCTAGCACTGGTACTGAAGAAGACCTGGGTGACTTTTCTGTTACAATCTCAGCGTACCCTGTGCACGACTGATCACTGTGGCTCAGTCCTGCCAGATCCTCAGGTTTCGGCACCCAAATTGTCCTCTGATGACATTCCTGCTGATGAAGGGTGGATGTGGCAGACTGCCTACCTCCTGCGCCTCTGCCCCATCCTCCCCCCGCTCCCCAAAAGGGAAACTGTGAGAAGGAATACGATAAAAAGCAGGGGAGACACAGAGAGGCAGCGAGTGCCTGAGGTTCAACAGCACCAAACTAATCTGTCAACAAAATCTCATTACAGTAATATACGGTAAGTCTTTCATTGTACTACCAAGGCAAGCTCATCCTTGCCCTACATTGTTTTGCTTTCAGAACTTTTTTCCCTGATCCCACCACCTCTTTCCTAGTGCTGGATGGTCACAGCCTCTCCCTGTCCACTCAGGGTGGGGTGGGGAACCCGAGGGGGCCTGGTAACCCCATGCCTAACTCTAATGGGTTTGTGGCTCTAGCCAGGAGAGGGGAGTGAAGCGAGGGTTAATTACTGTGTCAGTTTTTAGAGCTGGGTATGATGCACACATCGGGGCTTTTGTTCGCATAGTGCTCAGTGCTGAGTAATACCCAAAGTTTCTTGTCTCTGCAGCTACAGACTTAGCAGCTGCCCTTGCAGCTTCAGACCTCAAGTTACGGACTGACCGACAACTATTAAAGGAAAGGACTCAGCTGCTTTTCAGTGGCATAATACCTTTGGCACCAAATAGATTTTCTACCCCACATTGTCACATATCTTACCCAAAATGATTGCCAGGCTTTGTGAAAGCAAAGGTCCGCACCGGATCTTGAAGCTAACGAGAATTTTCCCTGTCTGTAAGGAGCCCTAGTCATTGCTCTGTGGGCAATAACAGGGCAAACACTGCAAGGAAAGCCTCCCAGTGGGCAGCAAGGTCTTCTGAGGGGGAGCTACCTGCTTTACTGAGACCAAAAGTGCAAGTGTAAACCTGATGAGCTAAGGGATTTCTCCCTTTGCCTGCAAGTCACACCGACTCTGCTATCTGGTAGTGGATTTTTTCACTTGGCAAAACCTATGGGTATCAGAGGGCAAGCCATGATAAAGCCAGTATTTTTTTCTCATTTAAAGTTCAAAAAAAATCATGTGATTTTAAACACTAGTGAATCCCCAAAAAGGAGTGAGCTGAACAATTTTTTTAGAAGTTGATTTGGCTCATCGTGCTCATCGTCCAAACGACCTTTGAGGAAGAAGGCAAGAAATGTATTAAAATAGCTGTTGAGTTTTGTGTTCGGTCTGAGCATCTACTTCCTAACCACCTAAAAAGAAGACACGTGTCCTGATCCAGTCATTGAATACGAGACTTTATTAAACTTTTATTTCTTGGGTTCTGCATCCATGAAATACATGAACGCACTATGCAGTTGAAGGTTTATGAACTTATGAAAGACGTAATTGTTTTCGAATCTTGTATTACCTAATGGTTAAAGCTAATCCAGAACATTACTGATTATGTCTGAAGCCACAAATAAAGTTTTTTTGTGTGTCTGGACCTTTTGGGAAGGTAGATTGACTTTTTTTTTAGACTAAACTATATAGAAAAGCTTGTTTTCACATGTGAGATTTGGACAGACGCTTCTCCTTTTTCTTTTACTGGTGTTGTCTTAGTGTACATATAGTTGGTTTTTTTTTTTAAAAAAAAAAAACAACAAACAACAAACTCTGGATCCTGCAATACAAACAAAAGTGCCTAAAGGATGATCAGAGTGTCATATTGTGATTTATTGTTCCCTGTCATTTATAATTTTAGTATTCTTACTGGCTTATCTGTGAAGATATTACGTTAATATCTTTTAAGAAGATTGCCACATAAGCTGTAAGTGTATGCACATAAATATTATTTGACTTTTAATGCAAGGGTATGGAAAAGGTAAGATGCTGCTGAGATAAGATGTCAGTGCTATACCTGAAAGAAACTTGTGCAGACCAAACTTGGCCCAGTTTCCAGTTTTATTGAAACCAGACACCTTTGCAGCATTAGCTCCCAAATCTGTGGTGCTTTGTCCAAGCTGTGAACCCTGGGAGCTGCTGTCACCCAAGGCACACCATGGGAGGGCATCCCAGTGGCTGCTACCACAGCAGTGCAGAAATTATGGGGTTGGTGCAAAGGTCTCACTTTTGGTGTAATTTGTAAGAGTGTTTAACTCTGTGGGCTGGGTTAACCATGGTGAGGATCTGAGCAGGGCCAGGCTCAAGGGGAGATTTCTCCAGAGGAGGCTTGGGGCTGTAGTCACTCTGGATGTTGGAGGATGTACCTGGACAGATGTTTGGAGGCAGATTACCAGTAAGCCCTTTGCAGTCTGCTTAAGATAACTTGCAGGACCCGGGGCTGGAGCTCGGCAGGTGTCCCCATGGGACCAGAGCTTCCCTCCCACCACTGCAAAGGGTATCCCAGGGCAGGGGAAGACAATGACCTGACTTGGCTTCTTCCAGCTGCCATATGGTGCCTTGATGACCATGTCCAGCTGCCACAAATTAAGGCTGTCCCTCGGCCTCAGACTGCTGGAGGCTACACTGGAACTAGGCAGGGAATCAAAGGAGTGCGTCCGACTGACGGCCTGACAGCACTCTGCCACAGCCACTCTGCCTAAGGCTCTGTGATATGCACATTTGGATGCAACAGAGGTATCCACTGCCCAGAAGTAATTTGAGGCTCAAAAATTGTTGGTTAACTTTTTTCCTCCTCCTAATCTGTTCCAATTTTACATCCTCACCTGTCTCTGGAAATAGATACTTTCAACTTATCACAGAAAGCTGTTCTTGAAGTGTCTTGGTTTGCCAGTGGAAACTTTAACAAGACAGTTTTCTCTCATAGGATTTCTCTCTCAATGTTTGGCCTTTCTGTTTTTTGTTGGTTTTGTTTTTTTTCCCCTTGTGAGTAATGGGACTACTCATAGGCAGCTTCCACATGAGAATGGGCTGCTGTGTGATGGCCTCATTTTGCAGATATAAGGAATGAGATACTGGTATTTAAGTTATACTGGTTGTCATGTCTGTAAGCACAGATTGAATGGATCCTACACCTACACTAATACAAATATACTGAGGCAAAGGGGTAAAATTCCTCGTCAGACCCATGGAATAATCACAGGAAAAATAGCATTTAGGGAAAAGAAAACTTGTATACAGGAAAAGTGTCATGGTGTGTGGCCTGAAAGCAATCTGTGGCATGAGATCAGAGCATAGGGTTGCAATGTGGCTTCCTTTCAGTGGACATAGTCCAAATTTCTGGAAGAGAACATCATTGAAACCAACTCTGAAACTCTCTGGAGCATTGTCCCACTGTGCCCAAAAAGCCACTTACCCTCTGTAAGGGTAGAGGGTCCTCTATACTACTACCCTTGTAGTATAGAGGACCAACACATACCCCTACTGCTGTCTTCAAACCTGAGACCGTTGCCTCAGTGGTATAGATCAAGTATCTAGGGTTTTGTACACTGCATTTCAGTAAAGGGAAGAATTTAAGGGGAAAACAGTAATATGGTGTGTAGCTTGAGACACCAAACCCAGGAGGATGGATGTTTAGATGTATTTATTTACATTTAAGATATTGTCTGCAAACAAGAGAGAAAATAGTCCACAAAACTTGGGGAAAGACTATTTCAGTCACAAAGTCAGACACATTATGTTTTTCAACATTCAGACTTTATATTCATGCATTCTTGTACCTCTTAAAACACCTCAAGCCTTTCCCAACAGAAAATTACATCTTTTAGCCTTTCCCTATCAAATGTGATAATAGCAAGCTGAATTTCACCCCTATTGGTCAAAACTTTGGTTTCTGAAAGTGCTGCTTCTTATTTGTTCTACTTCCCCTGGCTGAGTTTCTCTGACAGAAGAAAAAAAAAAATCCTTTTTATGGGTTACATTACTTATGCAGGAGGCATGAAACTGCAAACACCTGGTAGAGTTTCCCTTGTGTGAGCTGCAGCCTACCTCAGAGTACTCTGCAAACATCTGAAACTCATTCTGTGCATCTCAAAGGCCCTCTCCATCACTGATTGAATATTTTTATGAGATTCATTATGGAACAGCTGTGATTGATACTGGTGATCACACAATAGAGGCTATTAATGCTTGAGATGTGGTCACTGTCATCCAGAAGACTAATTATTAAATTAAGGTAAATACAACATGTACCCCTATTCCACACACATTATGCCTGCTCTTGCCAGGGAACATCTGGATGAGGTGATGCTTGCTGTAGGCATGGGGATGGCTGGAGTATTGGCTCACAAGGATGTTAATTTTGGCTAGTGAACTGAGAGGTAAAATATCTGAAAGAATTGCTCAATTAATATCAGATTTAAAATAGCTAAATAAGAACTGAATGGACAACAGAGCACTCTGTGACTGTGCTTCTGCCTTTCTGTGCATTTCCTGAAATATTTTCTCTTTAGTACCAAGGAAACCTCAAATTTTTTCCCATCCCAAGTAGCCTGTAGTATTTATGACATCATCTCATACTTGGAAACCTCATGCCACTATCGCAATGGAAAATAATGAGATTTTTTTGGATGCAAGGCGAGTGTCTCTTTCATGGATGCAAATCCTGTACAAATTCAGACCTAGTATAAGTACCTGCAGAGGCGGGGGGGGGTGTTTGTGCACACATGTGTATGTAGCATTGTGTGTAGGGGTGTGCGTATGCCTGTGTGTGCATGTATACTTCAGAACCTATTTTAATTGAATAAGACTGCCACACAAAAGCAGCATTTAGGGACCCCGTCTTCATACGGGGGGAATCAGCAAGCGAGCTATTTCATAACTTAAAAATTATCTCTGAGACCTGGAGCACAGCCACTAGCAGTTGAATGGTGCTAGACATAACAACAGATACATATGAGGGGTACTCTTCAGCAGTAGCACCCTTTGAAGGAGCCCATCAAAAAGTATACTGCAAAGAAGATAAAACAAGAACTGAATTTTTTTCTTTCTGAATTGCACCTTCAGTAGTTCTCGATATTTAGTCTCAGTTCTTAGTAAGTACTCTGTTTCGCATAGGGTTTAATACTGACCAAGAAAACCTCAGCCTAGTCACATGCTGTTTAAACTACTGCATTGATCACAAACTGGCTGTATATTAGGGATCTAAAAATCACCACTATAATGAACTTTATTGCTACTGCCTTTATCATGCTTCACAGTATTGCCCATTTAAAAGAAACTTCTTCAGATTGTTTCAGCTCAATGGAATTATGTTGGTTTATACCTGGTGGATCATATGACTCTAAGTAGGACAGAGGACAGAAATGTCTTTTTAATTTTGACTGCTTTGATCCTTTGTTGATAGTTTTCCTCCAATCTCTTTTTGGTCTAATCAAATGTATATTGTTAGAAGACTAAGACACAATCCCAGAAATTATTAAAAAGGGAAAGCAGCTACCTTTATTCAGTTTTTTACAGGCAGGCTCTGCTCTTTTTCTTGTTTCCTATATTTTTTGTTCTTTAAAGTCAATGGCAATAAGATCTGTAGTTATAAAAACACCCAGTGTTTCTTTACTTTGTATCTTGCTAAGAAAAAATAAATCAAATAGAATCTTTCTAGGTTTATTGTTTCTGCAAGTGGCCAAACTCTCCTTTCAGTTATACCTGTGTGACTGTATTGAATCAGGGCTGTTCACTGGTAGAGACAAGAATTTAGCTCATATTTTATAAATGAATGAAGTATTTTACCAGATTCTCCTTTTCTTCCTGTGTGAGTCAGTTACACAATACATTCAGAGACTTGCTCCAGCTGGGACTTTACACAGTAATCCACAGTACTCATATGCCAATCTCAAGTTTATACTAGAAAGAATCTTTAAACAGTTATAAGTTCAACAAAACAGAAATTCGGGGTTCGGTGTCAGAGAATTAATCTTTTTCCAGATGCAACAGAATCTGGTCATCGTAGATTATCTCAGTTTATGCAGCTGAAAACTGCATTTCTTTAAAGAGCAATTACGCTTACATTTTACATTTGGCTAAATTAAGGATCCAGTGCTTCATACCTCTTTTCTGCAAGTCACACTACTAGAGGTGACTACAAATCAACAGATGGGTTTTTTCTAATGTAGAGAAAGCCCAATTATGGCAAGGCTGAGTGGTTATTTGACATTTATATAAAGTACACATATCCTAAGGTATGGAAAATTATCATTATTTTCAGATGGGAAATACCTGGCAGACTATTGAACAATGCCTGTGAGAACCTTTCTTGCACAACACAGCATTCAACTTTGCGTTTTATGTTGCTTGCAAGTATGAGTGTTGGAAGGCAAACTCAGAGAGAAAAAGCCTTGGTGTGCGACTTCTGTGTGTTTTTTAAACACAACCAAAGTTTCTTTCTGTGCATTCTGTATCTGTGCTTTTAATTAAATGCATCCATCAGCATTTGAGTTTTGGTGGTAAGAGCCCAGTCACCTTGGCAAGTGTACTCATGCAAAGTTGTACATATTATGATCTTAATACCCAAAATATTTCTTCTTAGCTTCATTATCTCCAAGGCTTTTCTAACATCGTGGAATAGTTGAGTCCTAAATGGAGGATGGACAGGGTCTTTTCTGTAGCACTTTTCTGCTGGGACATTGGAGGAGATGAACAGCTGCTAAAAGAAGCCCACAGGTATGTTGTCTCTTGCCACACATGCATAGGCAGGTATCACTAGCTAGCCAAGAACAGCTTCCAGCTGACAAAGGAGTCATCCACCCTAATGGAAGTACTGGTTTTAGCACCTTCTATATTTTGAGGTATAAACTGAAGGACCTTGCTTTTCAAGGTGCTCAACCTTGAAAAAAATACTTGTTCTTGTACCCTGAAGTCCTAATGAAGGCAATGGTAGTTGGCTGGTCAAAACCAGAGGTCCACCTCCAGAGGTCTCTGGTTTTGTAGGGTATTGTCCTTTGAGTCAAGTCCTGATAATATCACTGTGATTCTTCATTGCAGTTGACTTTGGGAAAGTTGTGGGTGAGTTAGAAATACAAGCTGTGTGGAGAGAAGGGACATGAGAGAAGTAGCCCAAAAGCTGTCCCCCAAGAACACATCCTGATAGGTAGCAAGCAGGGGCTGCAGTCTCTGGGAGCTTAAAGCTGCTCAGGTCCCATGTTGCCTTTCCAGCACTGCTGTGTCTTAAGACACCTCCACATCAGCAGATAAGGAATGTGATATTGCCTCTGCATTTTCCAACCATACTTCACTGGAAATCCAAAGTGTGCTTCCAAAACCTCCAGATTTAAGTGTGCACTTTTTTCTAACCCAATTACATTTCAGAGATGATTTCTTAAACCACCTGAGATGAGATCATATCCACAGCAAAGGGACAGGGAGAACTTGCTTTTTATCATAGCAACCAGATGCTTGAAAAGAGTTCTCTTTCAGTCATCCTTTCAAAAATCCTACATGATCTCATACATTTGTGTCCCTTCAACTTAGCTGTGTGCTTTTTTAACGTTCCATTCATTTTTATCTTATAGTATATGATTCAAAGGGAAAAGCAGCACAGAGGAGCTGCAGATAACCTGGTGAGGCCTGACGGTATGCACTGCAGTGTGCCTCAGAGGGTCATGTTGAGTTTGAAGTGAGATTCGCACTCCTCACAGCAGAGATGAAATTCAGTTACAGCAAAACCTCTTCGTTCCAATGGGCCTAAGATAAGGGATGCCCAGAGTTAAGCATGCAAATCAGCTTTATCCGAAGCTTGAACTTAAGAGGAGATGACTCAGGGAGAAGGGAAGGAGAGTGCATACCAGCACGTATGAAAATTTTGATCATATCAGTCTGGATTTTTGCTCTGGCTTTCTGTGTTTTTCTAATCCTAAGGCAGAGAACTGTGCTGCTTCCGTATGTGTATTTACTGTGTCCTACAGCACAGGAATGTGCTGGGCGCTGTAGATGAACACCCCTCAACACAGTAGTACATCCCCATAACACTGCTGAAAACCTGAAACCTAATAATAAGACCTCTCTCCACCCCATATTTAGAGAGATGAATATTGATGGTATTTTGTTCTTGGTTGCGATCAGCTGGCCTTTTTAAAGAACAGGAGGAGATGAGGCTATATAAATAGAGCTTTACTCCTGTATTTACTTGTACACTGGTGTTCAGTCAAGGGCTGTCTTAGATATAATTCCTCTCAAACTCTTCCTACTTGGTCTGCATTCTAAAAGCCATGACATAGCGTAGAAGAAGACAGAAGATGTATGTAAATGGGTATACGCACAAATATGTGATATTATGTGCAGTGCACTATGTTTAATACTGGAATTTAAGAGGTCAGTTTGCCTGCCTGCTATTCTAGTCTTATGCTAGTGTCACTCCTCTGTGATGCCTCACAATTCGGAGAAGTACCCATTGTTTATTTTTATTCCTCCAGGTGACATGGGGCCTCGGGCCTTATTTAATATGTATCATTAGGCCCTGCAGTGAGTATAGAATTGTTAATTTCATTGTAGGCTCACCTGTGAGCCGTTACGAGAGCAAGAGTTAGGTGAACATTTTACAAATGTTGAGTCTGATATTTGAAATATGAGGTGCAGTGGTACTGTTATGTCCATTTTACAGATGAGGAAAGGAGGACTGGGATGAAAAACCCAGTCAGTCAAAGGCATCCACAAATTTGGGACAGTGCGTTTTAAGAGGACTTAGCAACTTTAATCAAATTTGAATATTTAATGCCTGGCTCTGGTTTGTTTTGTTTCCTTCCATGGAAGGTCAGACCTCATTTAACATGACCCCAGTCCAGACTTTGTCACATCCTACTTAGGTGCTCACCATGATTACTTGAGCCTGTACCACTTCTGGCGTCCTCGTCTGGACTCTCCAGATAACTTAGGGAGAGGCAGGCTCTTCCAAGGTGTGATTCATCAGGTCTGTGTAAGGTGTCCACCTTAGAACGAGATGAAGGATGTACTACAAGTATGTATTTCTCTCCATGCACTGTGAAGGGAGTAAGGACTAGTAGTTCAAAGCTGAAGCCCTAGGTCAACTGAGGTGAACTCTTCTCAGGGTTCTAATGTTAGCAATGCCAGAATGAAGACTTCAGTTCTTTTTGCTTAGTTTTTTGGATATCACATTAGATACAGGTAGCAGTGTTGTATCATAAACAGAGTTTGTTATAATAAATACATATCAGTTTATCACGTATTTATTAGATACATACACATACAGATTTTGCAGCCATCCACACGTTTTTTATGTATAGACATTGAAACATAAAGACATTTCTGAGAAAATGAAGGGCAACTAATGCAGAGCAGAACTATGCTGCTCTTAAATTGAACTTTTGATGTTCTTCAAAAGGATTTTATAAGGAGCAGGTAGGGTTTCATGTTAACCATTTGGGAAAACACTGCAAAGATCTTTATTACTGACTAGTTGCAGGAACCTATTGGATATAAACCTAGGAATGCCTGCACAGCAATAGGATGGCTACATTTATGTATTGCTTTGTACAAAAATTTTTAGTGCCTTTGCACTCATTACTAGTGGTGTTGCCTTTTATATGTTAGACATGAAATTGAATTCTGTTCCTTCTTCCTTGATTTACTTTACAACAACAAAAGTTTTACTCAAATAATTGCCTACATGGGTTGTAGACAACTAGCTGAGCAACTTACCAGAAGATTATCTGATTTCTTGATTGACACACACTGCTGGCAATTCTCTCCATGTACAGAGGTCTAAGAAGATGTTGTCTTTTTTTCCAGCCATGCAAGCAGAGGAAGTGCTAATCAGTTATGTTCTGTTATGTCATTTACTTTCTGCAGTAGGTTGGATTGCATTCCTTGGCTTTATGAAATTTAAATCTCTTCAACTTTCAGGCAATAGAATTGCAGCTATTGCTGCTTTACCTATGGCATTGTTGCTTGGTTTCTTGTCCCTCCCCTCACTTCTTTTTTTCTAGCTAAGACATCGTCTGGCTGAGTGAGCTGTACATAGTTTGTCTTATACAACCTGCGGGTTGAGTGAATTCATTTAACTCATCAATAAGTCTGTTGTTCTGATTGCAATTTATACATTCATATGGAAGAAGGGAACAAACTGGACAGTGGAGGGGTGATGCTTCCTGTTACACTGCAAATGAGATGGCATATCTGAGGCGACATATCTTAGCAAAGAACTTAAGAGTGAGGAAGTAAGTGTTTGCTCCCCTCTCCTGCTCCTCTCTGCTCTCCCAGTTAGTCTGTGAACTGAGAGTGGAAATGATATTACTGGCATGCCTCAAGAATAATCTTGGTGACTGTAACTTAACAGCAGATAAGTAAAATTTAAAGAGGAATAAACATGTTGTTGATTTCTTAGCAATTACCTTTCACCATGCCAATCCAAGTGCTACCTTCAAGTCTATTATGCTTCAGTTTCTATCTCCGTCTAATTTCCAAATTATCTCCTTCAGGTTTGGACGTAAGATTTATTCCAGCTCTGCCCTTTGTTAAGCCTTTTAAAGAAAATTAATGAGATTCCATATGACTTCCAGGAAGATACTTCAAACCATCTTTTCAGAGGGGTTACTAGCATTGTGTTTACAATCTGGTTAGTTTGATTCAGAATAACTTGAAGGAATATGGTGAAGCCTCTTTAGTCAATGTTAACCTGTCAAAATGTAAAACCACTTTTTTGTTGTTGTTGTTAGAGCTAGTATACTAGTATACAGATTAATTTAGTGTTTTCTGGGACAACAGAGAAGATGCAGACAATGTTTCTGAGGTTGCCTGCAGGATAATCAAAGTATTGGGGGTGTTTACTCAGATCTAAGAATGACCAGATGAATTGTAGGTACATACTTCCCAAACTCTTCATTTTACTCTAAATATCCTTAATCAGGAATTCAGAAACTCTTGCCATTCATAGCAATGAGCAATTTTTATTTTTTCCCCCAAAATTGCTCATTGCTTTGCTTTCTTACCGTTCTGAGGCCACAAGTTCCACAAGCAAATGAGCTTCCTACAGAAAAGGTGTATCTATGTTGGTTTTCCTTCTGACACTTTTCCAAATCATTGCATGTTCCCTGTTTCACTGAATATTCTAGAAAGGCTGAATATAAATTCCCAGACTATATACTCTTGTGGGTTTTATTTAATCTATTTTTAAATTATAGCACCTCGTGCTAATCTCTTATTGAAGTAAAGGAATGATCTGTTTAAAATACCTTTTTAAAGCATTTATCTGAAAGTATTATAACACTTCACAGGATTAAGGCATGCTCAGGAAAACACTGAGTGCTTTGAACACCAAAATAAGTCTTTCTACCTGAAGTGTGTAACATCTTTAGTTTATTGTTATTTGTGATGAAAAGAATTACCTCTTAGCAAAGAGATTTATTAGTTTATGTTGTCCAAATGGGGCAGACAAAGCCCACATTCTTAAATTATTTATCATGAGGATTTTTAAATTATTAATTAATTTAATAATAACTATCTGCTACATTGATTAAGCAAAGCAAAACCAAAGTGCTTCCCTTGGATCCAAACAGGAGCAGAACTACTGAATGTGCCTAATGCTGCTCCCTCCCGTCATGCCTACCCATTGCATTCAGTGGGACAAACCATATGAGCAAAAGCTATAGCACTGAGTGCTCTTAGAACTGATCTAATTTCAACTATATCTAACAATGGGAAAAACTACTCATGCAAGGAGGGGAAGATGTCAGAACTGAGATCTAGGATAGGAGAACACAATTCTGTTCTCAGGTCTCCAAAACTTTCTACAAAGTTTACATACATTGTATGTGTGGCCAGTAGATCCTTTCCAAAATCCATGTAATTAAAAAAAAAAAAAAGAAAAAAAGATGACTTTTAATGATTCCAGTGGGTTACGGAGTGAGCTCGGTATTATCAGATCACTACTAGTGGTTAAAACATCGTCCATGGGAAACAGAAAGTGCTCATTTAGAAGTCATTTCCCTTTACAGAATTCTCAAGCTGTAGCCTTAAATGCAAATTCCATTAACATAGATGATAAAATAATACAATAAGATACCTTTTTTCTTCAGAATTCTCAGAGTAATAAAAAGAACAGTGGGCAAAAGTGCTTTAAATATATTAACATTTTTTTTAACTCTGCAAGCCTTTGTTCTCAAGAAAGAAAACTGCTGTTTCACTTCCCTGAAGCCATTGGTAATATGATGCAAAAACATCAGAGAAAATCTAATCCAAGATAGGTGCAGTCCCCAAGGGAACATGCTCTTCTTTGTTTTATATTTCCATTGGAAATCTGGGAGATTTTGCATGCAAACATCTTATTTCATGGGGCTGCTTCTCAAATTGAGAGATTAAATCTAGCACAGTATAAAGGGCTTTTCAATAAAGTGGGTTGCACAGTCTTCTGTTTACAGAAAATTGATGCATCATCTGATATGTCTGAAATTGCTAACTTCTGTTTCAGTAAAGCTGAAGGAATTTCAACCAGCCCATTATCTAATCAAGAAAAATATTCCCTTAGCATCTTGTCTTAAGGTAGCTAGCTGGCAAGCAGTGTTTGGACTACTATATATCACGATTCATTATGGCTGCAAACTGGACTGATTTTCTTGGGAAAGTCATATTTGCAGAACTATCCATCATCCACAAAGTGCCGCAAAAGCTGCAAAACAGCCATTAAATCCTAACTTCATTTTGTTTTTTCTCTCCCCCCCCATTTCATACACAATCAAAATTTAAATATTTAAGTTAAGCGATCATTATTGTTGAGTGAATGTTGACCAAACTCTGCAATAGAGACACTTGGTAGGAGCCACAGCTGATTTCTCGGTCCTCAGAGTTTTACAAGACCCCTGTGCCCCCGACACTTCCTGTTATTAACATACCTTCCACCAAGGCAGAAGCCAGCTGAGTTTGCTCAGTCCGTAGCACACTGACGTGACTGAATATGTCACTTGCTTTCAAGGAGAATTTCAAGTCAAATTTTGCCTCAGCACCTGCATTTCTCTGTGTTGGCCTGTGTGGCAGCGGCTATATGCATCTACAGTGCCATGTGCTGGGGATGCAGCGGGAGGAAAAGGGAGCAGGTGGGAAATGTGCTTGCTGGTGAGACCCTGCAAGTGTGGACCCAGCAGTGCAGGACCAGCACCTCTCTCCCACTCCTTGGTGATGCCCCGTCGGACATGCAGAGTTCAGGTCCCACCAGGTGGTTGAGCCCAGCAGCTGGAGTAGGAGGCTACCAACAGCTTTCCTTGGCAAATGAGGTAGGGACCAAGCAACCGGAGAGGCCCATGCTGTGTAATATATGGATATGCTTCACCAGGTCTGCACACCTTGGGCAATCTTTTGTTGTCCCCTGGCTGCTCTCAGGCAAGTGACGCTAATTAAAACAAGTGTCACTTGATGCTATTTAAAACAAGTGCCACAGAAACTTTTCAACCCAGAATAAGGAAATGAAAGCTGGCATGAGCATGGTTAAGAAGCAGGGCAGTGCATGACCAGGATCATGGCCCAACATCTTTACAGCTATCAGAACAGCAAACACTAACAGACAGCTGTATTTCATCTCCTACCAAGTAAGAAAGACATGAAAGCTTTCATTAACAATGCCAACCTTTTCTGCAGGACTTTCCATGAGTAGATCTCAAAGGACTTCGCTAATGAGTTAAGAAAAAAAGTGCACATCTCCTGGGTTCCCATCCACCCCTCCCAGCACCGCTTCTTCCTTCCTCGCCATTCATCCTCTCTGTGGTTTCATGGAGAAGAGCAGGTCTCTTGCAGGGCAGGACTGTTGACACTCCCCCATGCCTGGAAGGGGCTCCACCGTCCACTAAGGCAAGTGGAACAGAGGATATTTTTCTGGATTTAGCTTTAAGAAATGAAAAGCTGATCCCTGTTCCCAGGAGGTGCAGTGAGAAATGTATCTGAAGCAGAATCTGATTCCACATACCTTCTACTACCATTTTCATCTCAAGTTTACTTATATAAGAAAAAGTACATTCCTTGGCAGAGGAGCCAATTAACACATGGATTTTGAATATAGATTTTAGATATTTGTTTTAATCAGCAAACCAAACAGAATCCCAAATTCCTGTGATTTTGAACAATTGTTATTTTGCATCTTACAGCAATACTTCTAGGTACCAAACTTGCACTCAGGCCTTAATGTACTAGGCACAGCGCAAATATGCAAAAGCAGATAAGCTCTTCCCTGATGAGTTTCTGAGCTAAATAGATATATTGAGGTAAAGGGAGCATAAGATTATACACCATGTGCCAGGCAGGGCCAGGTCACCTAGCTGACAGTCTGCGTGCCGACTCACACTGCTCCATCTCTCGGGAGGACGTTTTTTTTTTCAACTAGCAAGCCATTACTTCTGCTAACCGTACCATAAGAAAACTATTTAATCCAACAGAAATAAGTTCGTCAAGTATCTGTAATAAAAGCAAGTAGAGCTAATAACAGCGATGACAGTGGGCCGTCCCGGATGCAGCAGGGTCAGGGCAGGAGCGCCCTGTGTCCTGCCCTGTCTGCACGAGTCCCTCGGAGGAGCAGATGCGTGAGCAGCGGCGAGACTCACCACGCTGGTAACCCCCCGGTCCAGAACAAAGCTCTTCTGTCAGCCTCGCGCCAGCGTGCACAGACAGACTGACTGTACCAGAGGCGTGGAGAGGCACTAGAAGTGCTGGCTGGGACGGCAGGACTACGGCATCCACGATATCTGCTCTCCACTCTGTGATTCAGAGGCACTGGAAATCCACCCCAGGCCATTCCTGGCTCTCCCTCTTCTCTCTCTCCCCTCACCTTTCCCACCCAAAAAGGTTTTTCATGGCTGCTGAAGAGGGTAAGGAAAAATCTGAAGATATAGGTACCGTGAGGGGTTTCAGGTGTCAATTCAGGTAAATGCCAAAACAATTGGGAAACCAGCTTCAACCTCTGATCCCATCTGAATAGTGCTCTGGAAGTCATCCCTGCCAGCTAGTCCTCTGAGGCTGATGGTGGAGCACTCCAGGCTTCCCTCTCTTCCTGCCAGTACCAATGGCAGCCCCTTTCCCATCCCACTACAGGCTACCGGTGCTTCACTCACTGAAGGAGAAGGGCAAAGACAGACACGTTTTTTTTGGTGCAATACCACCAGTACACTTTTGAAAAGTTTCTTTCAGCAGTGAAAGGATTTTTGGGTAAATAAATGGCTACAGGAAGCATGTTGGTAGATTAGCTAGCTATTTGTATTCGGTGGGGGGAAGAGGTTCGGAACTGATTACTGCCCAGGATCCTTGTCCCAGTCAGCTCCACAGGGAGCATCCTGCAGGTCCTGGAACCAGCGCCATGGGCTACCCAGTAAGGCCAAACCTTACACTGGGTAATGCAGTCACTCAGGCTCAGTTTTATTGAATTGGAAATCCGAGGCAGAGGCAGAACTGAAGCAGAGGCTTAACCTGTTGCCTTTGGGCATCACAGCAAACCCCTGTAGGGTGAGAAGAGAAAATCCCAGACATGTCCCTCACTGGCAGGTCCCTGTTTCAGTGATTGTTAACTTACTGCATTTATTTTTTTTTTTTCCTTTTTTGCTGAAAATGTCAGTGATCTATGAAAGGGTTGTGGCCATCTCCACCTCACACGCTGTGGGGTTGGAACCTTGGAGGAGATGGAAGTGATCCATGAAGAGGTGCCTCAGAGGCCATTGCTGCCGTGAGGGGGAGGCTCCCTCATCAACTGGGAGGTAGCGCTGGGAGAGCTCATGGGCTGGAAATGGAGGATAAGATAGGAATGGGAGCCTGCAGCTGGGGAGCAGAGGGTAGAGATTACTTTTTTATTATTTTATTTTAAACATATGTATTAATCATGGCTCAAAGCAGGGATGGCAGTGGGAAACTGCAGCTGGAATGGGTAAGGCAGGAGGAGGAGATGATTTTTATTTCAGACATAAATTATGTATTAATTGTGCCTTGAAGGAGGGGTCAGTGTGGGAATCTGTAGCACAGGGAGGACAAAAAGGAAAGATGATTTCAATTGCAAGTATATTTATTAAAGTGTAACTCAAAACAGGGACTGGGTGGGAATCTGCAGCTGGAAATGATAGGACAAAGGGAAATATTGCTTTGGTGGAGCAGTATTATTTTAAACACATGAGTAAGTCCTTAGCTCAAAGCAGGCATGAGGGTGGGAATCTGCAGTTTGAGGATGTCAAGTAACACTTGTGGGAGCGAGGATCTTTATGCCTTTTCAGGTGCATTCAGAGCTGGTGAAGGTTTCAGGTGCGTTCAGAGCTAGTGAAAGTTGCTGAGCTGTCTTTCCTAGAGCTGAAACCACGTCTGTTCTCAGAGCTGGGTAATCCAGGATTCCCCAGCAGCCCTCCACTGCCCTGCTAGCTCTCAAGAGCCCGCTCTGCCTGACAGACACAGATGTGCCTATGTGACTGCCGCAGCAGAGCTCATAACTGGTGAGCAAGGCAGCTGGCTCTAAATGCAGTTTACAGCTCCACTCAGCGTGGCCAGTTTTGCTCGGGGATGGCTGCGGCCACCATCAAACCAATGTTCAGTGCAGTCTTCCTGCAGGGCAGCAGCAGTGTGGGCTGTCGCGGCCCGTCTGCCCTTTCCCTGGCCTGCGGGCAGTGGGTCATCCCCCACCGCCTTGGTAGGTCGCTATTCCTCCTGCTGGTGATAAGTGACCTCTGGGCCGCGGACTTTCTCCGCAGGCGCTGCCGATGCGCAGTCAGCTGGGGCCAGCTGGGAGCGGGGCCATGTGCTGCTTGTGCCTGCTCTTGTCTGGGCAACAGGAACAGTCATTCCCCAGGAATTAGCCTAAAGGAGCTGGCTGGTGTGTTCTGGAAAGCCATTTTGTTGAAGAAGGCGGATCTTTGATTCAAACAGTACACGGCGGTGGTTAGAAAGAGAATGCTGATCCCACGGAAACGTCACCAAAGCGCTCGTGCCAATTCATATTCACATATCCTAGAGACAACAGGCCTTTCCTGTCTGAAGCTCTGGTCTGAAGTCTTGCGTCTGGCCAGTATGTTTTGCATTACAGCCCCGAGCAGGAACATTACAGCTTCCACAGGTTGAGGTATACGAGAGCCACTAAACACCATGGATTTTTTTCAGTGCGTCATTGCAAAACCACCTGTGCTGAGTAACTTTTCACTAACAAATTGTGAAGACTGTCAGAGTACTCAGAGAGCTTAGTAACATAATTATTATTTTTTTTAGATAGTTAGCTTTAGCGACTGCTTCTTTGCTCCAAAGAGTAAAAAATACAGAAGTACTTGATTCCAGGCTTTGCTTTGCATGCTTTTCATGAGGCATACCAGTGCCTGTTTCTCTCCCGACTCTACAAACCATGCCACTGTAGCTGTGCTGCTGCTTTCTTTTGAAATTCTTAAAAGTGCAAAGCCTCTTTACCATACTGTGTCAGTGTGTGCATCTTTGTGTATATATGTATATTTTATAGTTAAGCTGTTGATCCATAAAAGTGCATGAATTCTCAGCGTCGAGCACACTCAGGAAAAGTTATTCCTGAAGGAGATTCAAAGTGCCTGAACCATCATGATATAAAACTTCCTAGTAGGCTCCAGAGCTTTGTGGTTAACTTGTGCAGCTCATGCATGGCAGGATGCTAAATGGTAAAGGAGACAGCAGTCCTTGCCACTTTGAGGATGATCAGTGCTGTGCTCATCAACTTTAGATTACACTTGATTGACCATCACTGACTGAGGAGTCCTTGCAGGACATTTCTGCTTCAAAAGTTTTATAAGTGATGATATTTAAGAGAGAAATTTAAAGGGGAAGTATTTTCACTTGTGAGTCCATGGTATCGGGTGTTTAGAAGAGAGTTCAAACAGTTAGAGTTGGCTCAAATCAGTGAATGTCCATATGGGACAGATAAGTAAGTCAACTGCTGCTGAAATAGGTATCAACCACTGTGGGTGGGTTGGAAATAATGTTCTTATCCTCTGAAAATTTCTGAGATTTTAAAAAAATCTCAAACCAAACTGAGATGAAAAATCTCAAATGTTCAAATCAGCAAAATTTTACACTGAAAAAGGGCAGTTTTCTTTAAAACTGTCAAAATACAGTATTTTGGTATCTTCAAATTTTTTTCCAAATTTTGTCAAAGTAAGAAATGTTCAGAAATTATCTTTTTCCATAAAACATTGATTTTTGTGTTAATGAATGTGCATTTGCTAACGAAAAGTTTCCTGAATTCCAACTAGCCAGTACCTTCTTAAGTTCACATTTTCAGGATGCTCTGGATGCTAATGTAAAGATGTTTCTTTATCCAGATTTAAGTTTTTTTCTTGGCACTCACATAGACTTTCTCAGTAAAAGCAAGGGTTTACAGTGAATACTACATCTTTCTCCTGAATATTATGTATACCTTCAGTTCTTTTCCCATTTTGAAATAGAACTCCAAGCTAAGACTTTTTTTCTCTTTTGTAAGACAGCAAGCATTGTGCAAATATACAACTTCAACTGTGCTAACCCCTACATTTCAAGAAACAATGAACCTTTAACTCCCAGAAACTTAATTAGGGCATAACATAGCTCATATTGGTGCTATTTACACCTTCTCCAATCTTCCCTTGCTTCTCTTTATCATCCTTTTTCAGTTCAGTCAAGTTGTGTGTCAAATCTCCCCGTTATGTGGGTTCCCAGGCTTTGAAGTCTTACTGTCCTCCAGTTCTTGGTTCCGCAGTACTCATCCTCAAACCTTTGCTGATCATACCCTCTGTATGATACTTCCCCGGGGCTTCAGACTGACTATTGATAGTTTCTCTTTCAGATCCTCTTCTCAGCTTCTACTGTATTTCTCTCAAGCTTGAATTCATTCATGTCTAAGTTGCTCCAACTCAAAGATTTTAGAGATGTAAGGAACTAGAACCTAATCTTTTCAGACTAGGATAGTCATGTAAAACATAATACTCAAAACATAAGGAAAGCAAATCATGGAAAAAATTACATTCCCCCCCCAACTCCCCCTGGACAGAAGCATTATAGCTTTGCAGCATAGTCTGGCCAAGAAGTACATATGAGAAGTAGGCTTCCAAATAATAGTAAGATTCAGACCAGCAAATGACATCAGACATGGGAAATAAAGGGGAAGATGAAGCATACACTTCTGAAGCGTTAGCAATGCAAACATTTCTTTCGCAGTGATGCTAACAGGCAAATAACCCTGGAGAGAGCGCACCGTGAGCATAACGTAAAGCTCATGTAGGACTAATGCACTAAAATATTAGCTTCCTATCCCCAGAATTGCACAAGGCAAGTACTGTGCTTATCGCCTCTGTATCTCATAGACGTTTGCCAGATTGCCAGCACAAACAAACAGCAACACAGGAAAAGCTAGGTGTACACAAGAAACTCTTGGTGTACATCCAAACAAAAGAAGGAATCCAGGGCGAAGAAGCATGAATGTTAATAATCTTGCCAGAGATCCTTTCTTCAAGGCTAATAGTTCAGTAACCTCCTTTGATGTATGACTTGAATATATCACAGCATCTGTATGCCTCCAGCACCTCCCCTAATGCACGACTGCAGCCAGAATTAATTAGGAAGCAGGAGCGGGAAGGAGCAAATGACCCAGTGTGTTGCAGATCAGTTTGTTCTTACTGGTAATGTAGCACTACCAATAATTTAAGCAGAATTTTAATAAAGCACAAATAGTGGCTGGTTCCCAGTAGCCAAGAGTCTGTGGTAGACTTCACGCCCTATAGCCTTTAATTATTCATCTCTGTGAACAACAAAAAAAAGAGATGCCTAAGGTACTGGACAAATCCCTTGACCTGCTCAGACAAGAGATGAATGTCCATTGGATTAATTCTTCTATTTACCAGTCAGTTTCATTACTCCAAATCTAATTAATTTTGTTTGCACTGAGGGATAACACTATCCAGCAAGTGATCACATCAGCAACGCAGGGAATTCAGCTGGGTTTAATCCGAATGGTTTCGAGGGAGAAGTTTGATTCCCCTTGCACTGGTAGAATTAGTGAAAGCCAAAGTGTAACAACCTTTGCCCACCCTTGGCTACAAGCTCTGTAACCATGAGATGGGATATGAAATCAAGCAAAGTTCTTGTTGCCTGTTGTGTTTTCTGCCGGAAGTAACCAGCAGTTTGGTTGACTATGTGAGAGAGAAAAAAGTCCTCTTCATGGTTTTATAATTTTCCTACTCAGGGGCTCACAACATAGAGAGGAGATAGTTGGAAGAGAAAGGCAATCTTTCTGTGCACACAGTCTTGCCATTAAGATCCTTTGCAACAGCCTCAGTGGTCTTTTATAGGGACATCAAGTATTCTCTTCACCATACTTCCTTTTCCACTAAAATCTTTTGTTCCTTTCCCCATGCTACCCCATTGTCCCTGTTGAGGACAAGTATAAAACTTTTCTTTCTTCACTTCTTTTCTTAAGGCTTAGGTTTGTGCTCATCCTGGCCAAACATAGCCTGCTGGCCATAGAAAGACCAGTGGTGACTCTTCTCCTTCTATCTCCTTTTCTGCACATGTTCCCCTTGATTGTAACCTTAATTAAAACCAAAGAACGCTTTAACTCTATGAAGCATGTGGCTAGCATAACTCATACCTATTTGTCACATTCTATCGCTATCTACCGTTCCCCTATATTTGTCTGAGAAGAAGGATTGCCTATTCCGACATTATGATAAATACAAAGAAGCCCCAGTCCACCTGCAGCCTTTGAATAATATTATAAATAACAACAACAACAATTATTCCTAACAATTATATAAAGAATCACTTTTGTGCCTAAGAAAAAATTCCAAATCTTATATTCTGCCTATTTAATCCTTATGTGATCAGCAAGATTGCTGTGGACCACATTTGTATTTATAGAAGTAGAATCACCACCGTGTAGAGATGAACAAGAGAACAATTAGATACCCTTAAACTCAGTTTTCCCGGTCTAAAGCAGACTAAGGAAGAACCATTTGAGGTCAAAACTATCATTGAAACAATAAAACTAATTCCCCAGGCTAAACTCGGTGACTTAATTCAGTGGGGTTATACTGGGGTGAGTTTGGCCTGTTATTTTTTAATTGTTTCCAAATGTGTCTCTGCCTAGTGAACTATCCTGATAAAAATAAAGGACTCCCATGAACTCCTCAGGTAGCAGCGATATCCAAGGTACTGCTAAAATGTGTCTACTGGTGAAAACTCATCTCTCCATCTCTATGAACACAAAAACATACAGGCAAAAGGCTGATCCAGAGGGAATATCTGGAAACAAGACACTGGCCATAGAGGGGTGTTGCAATCACATGGCTGATCCCATGATTGCCATGGGCAGCCACAATGCACAGACAGGTTAGCCCTCTTACCAGCTGGACTTTCTCTCCCGCCTTGCTTGGCCCAACACCCTTCAGAGCTGGAGCCATAAACTGGTCATTTGTAGTATTGTAGGTTTAAAAGGCATACTCACCTCTGTTGTCTCTGGAGCTCAAATCACCATTACCAAACTTCATTTCCTTCCTCCATTTAATTTTTTAATTAAGTTCTGTGGTGTGGTAGCCACTATCATGATGACATAGGAGAACCAATTGCTTAAGCAAAGCTGGCTACAGCTGAAAACTGACCTTTAATTCTAATGAACTATTCAGTGATCGGCCTCCGTATTGCGCCTGCCCCACTGCTAGCTAGCTGGGTTCAAAGTAGAAAAAGGCTTATAAGGGAATCCCAGTAACACCTCCAGTGGAAGGCCCCACATGGATTAATTCTCTCAAAATTTGTCCATGGGATAGGGTGAAAGAGGCTTGGAGCTGTAAGCAGCAGGGCTTAGGAATTGTGCCTGAGATCTCTGGGTTGTGATTTGGTTTCTCCTAAGCTGGAGATGCCTGAGTTGCCATGACTGAGCCAAGGCATGGCTGACCTTTCCACTTAGCATTTTGTTGCATTTTGCCGTGGAATCCTCTCTAGGCCTGTCTGAACACAAAGCAGGCTCCCTTCTTTGTTTCCTACAAATCACAGAAGAAAAAACAAGGTGGTGTTTTTATTTGGGATTGCACCGAATAGGATGCAGTAGGATACCACTGTCCTCATCAATCCCAAATGGAGTTTGACAATCTCAGGTGGCCCTTATTCGAATTTCTGTTGGGAAAGTAAGAGAAAATGTCTCGTTGCACGTATGCCATACGCGTGCAGCAGAAACAAAAGTGGTTGTTTTGTTCCAACTAAACGTAATTCCTGGTCCCGCAGGTCTCTCGAATGCTGGTTTGAAATGCTGTAGGCAAGAATGGACATTTTTCTCCCCGTTTGCAAAGTTTCATACTGGTAAAAAGGAAATAGGTAGATATAACAATTTTAAACTTCTAAGAACACTAAAGGGATTTGGGATGTGGGGCTTTTTAATGACATTTTTTACCGTATTTTATAAAAGAAAAATGTATTTCTAACAGTCCAAAAGCCTGTCTATTGTTTATTGCATCACAAACTGCGGTGACATAGAAACACTTTTCTGATGTCAGTTTTGTTCCCTAAATACTTGGTAGCATCTGCAAGACAAAGTTGGCTGAATCTCAACTCAAATAAAAATGAGAAAGTGCCTGTGAGTCCAGGGAAGCTGCACTGGACATCGCTGCAGGGGTTTAAGAGACTGATCTGTGATATACATATTACTACTGCCACTGCCCTGAAAATGCCAGCCTTCTCTCAAATACCTGTGGCAACAGACATTCATACCTTCATCACCCTTAAGCTGGATAATTAGGACTTCACGCTAGGGTGCTACTGCAATGATGAAACATGGATAGCCATTTCTCTTTGGAATCAGAGCCGTGGATTCAACAATTTCTTTCCTCTAATATCAGTCCAGGTGATCAATAAGTCAAGATTAATTTAATGAAATCTCTGTAGCAGCTTGGCCATGCAAGCCCTGAGCAACGGTACAGTCCCTCAAGGCAGCTGTCACAGGGGCTGGCTGGGATCAGCAGCCTTTACTCTCTGCCCAAGTTTCCATTTGAATTCAGCACGGGTCTGAGACATGGTGCTGTGAAACGAGGATGCTGAGTCTGCCCAGCCAGTCTACTGTATGGACACCAGTCAGCTGGTGTGTACACAGGGAGGCTGCTCTGAGACGGTATGCAGGGCTGCTGGCACAGGGAATACCAGACTTGCATCAAAAGCAGACTGAGACCAGTTCTAGCCTTGCCTGCGTGATGCTAGTCTTACTGTGCGGCTAATGCGGCTGTACTGCATGCATATGCACTCAAATGCCTGAGGTCATCACGTCTGAATTAGCTGGGCTGCAGGGCCATCTCTGTTGGCAAATCCTATTTTAGGGAGTCACTTCTGAAAGCATCCTTTGGAGACACTTGTCTCCATTATTTAAATTCATGCTTGACCGTCTTACCTTTCTTCTTCTCACATGCTCTTCCATTTCTATTCCCTGTTTCCATTGCTGATGGGAGGATTGAGGCTTTTCATGTTGGCCCGTTTGTCCTCATTCAGGTTCATGAGTTTTGTAAGTATATTGCGGTTAGAGCTACAGGAGCCAGTGAATGCTATTACATGATTACAGTACACGGAGTTACCAGTATCTGCCTGAATGCTTTTTAAAGTGTTGGGATAAAATTTGGGAGCCAAAAGTGATATATTTACTATCAACCTCTCTTCCTTTTGTCAGTGTTATGGAACGAATGTAAAAACTGAACAAGGGAAAGTGTAGTAGCATCAATACTGATTCCAGATGTTCTGCTAAAAGGTGCTATTTATGAGAGGGTATTATTGGGAACAGTCCTGACCTAATACCTAAAGGATTACACTAACTGTACATTACACACACACACACACACACATACTCACATATATGCATACATACTCCCACCAACAATGTGAGAATTCTACAAGTCTGGAGGGGAAAAAGTGAAAAACACTGGATCAGTGAAAATAGAATTGTAAAAGTATCTCTCCTCAAGTTTAAAGCAGAAATGTAAAGGCTTAGGTTCCCTAGCTAAGTGCCTCAAGTTTCCAAAAGAACACTTGACATTTCTTAGTTCTTACCAAAATTAGCGGGGAGAAGAGCTGAACCTTAACTTTAGTTCTGTTCAGTCTACAGCTTAGAAAAGCTGAGAGCCTATCTGAAACTTTCTATCCAATCTGCAAAACCACATTGGATATTGCAAAACAGATTCTGAGGTTGCTTCTAGGGCTTGAAAGAGAATTATCCTGCGAACAGATGTTGTGCTGGTGCTTGCACACCCCCAATTCTAATCTCAAGTGAAACAAAGACCAAAAATGGAGAGAAAAAATGGAAGTGAAAATAAACATTTCCAAGACCTGAATGAGATTTGCTCAACTTCTAGGTGAGTTCAGGACGAAGTGGAATCTGCAGAATTCAAATGTAATTAAAACCATGTCATCCATTTTTAATAGATAAGGAGCAAATGAAAACTATTTAAAGAATATAGGTGAGAAAGTTAAAGAAAACCCTGACAAAACAGTCAGAGGCAGGTGGCCGCTTCACTTTCATACTCCACACTTCCATCTCCTTATTAGATATATGAGAACAAAAGCGTGCCTGATGCTTTACAGCCATGTAGGAAGATGCTGTCACTAACTAAAATTTCTCTTAGACTCCTGAGGGAAGTGGGACTCCACATGTGTCTGGACTGCCTGCACAGCACCCACTAAAGATTGCATTTTTTCGCCAAACAGCTTGTACATATTCATGTGTCATAGGACAATCTTCCAATTACCCTGGAATGAAAGAGTGAAACGATGTTGGGAGATGCACAGTTTCAAACGAAATCGCACAGGATTTGGAGATTAGATAGAGAAACTGAGGGATATGTGTTTCAGATAAATCCTCATGTATTAAAGAATGTGTTTGTTTTAATGGCAACTTGAATACTGCATCACCTTCTCTAATAGGGAAGCAATTAAACCTTCAGATATGTCAATTAGCTACTGATGGTCTGATTTCCTGTTTGTTAGTGTACCATTAGAGAGTCATATGGCTCTGGAAAGTTTCAAGACTGCCGTCTGGGGCTTTTTGCACTTCAGGGACATTTCTTGCAGACATTAAAACCCTGCTTGATTCCTGATCGTTAAATAACAGCTAAAGTCCGGGAGCAGAGGAGAACTTCAGGCTTGAAACCAGCAAAACTGCAGAAAGTGAGCTGCTACCTCATTATGATCATAGAGTCAATAAAGTCACCTGATGGCAGATTTAGAGGAACTCATTAGGAGATGGAATTTGGTTGCGCAGACAAGCTGCTGTGATTCTGGAACCAGGCCCTTTCATTAAGGTCTTCAAATAGGATACAAGGCACAGGGAGGGGGAGCCTGCAGGGCATTGCAGCTTAAAAGCATAGCAACAAGGATTCTATATGCATAGAGCACTCTGAGTTGCAAGGCAACTTTTAGTTTTTTTAAGTAAGCTTTTAGGTGAAATTTAAAAGAAAATAAATGAAAAAGGAATTTAAGACACCTATATCCCCTTAAAAGTGATATTTTGTATTTCTGGCTTGGAGTGCAAGCTCTGACATCCAATGAGAATACAGTGCAACAGACCTTTTATTACCTAATCTCTATGTAAATTTACTTATTTCTCCTTCTTAGAAGTTAACTTTTTTAAAGCATAATTGAATTAATCTAAGTCAAACCAAAACCAAAGCTTTTCAGATGGGCAATCCATTTTTCCTTTGTTTCTCCAGTCTGATTGCTGCTAAAGGCAAACATCTAGCACCCGGCTTCTGATCAGTGGGCTCTGTTCCTACAACACTTGGCCTTACCTGAGAAAGGTGAAAAGATGAAGCTCTTACAAAGCACAGGTCTAACGTACACAAGTCATAGAGATGTCCTGTAAAGCCAGCCCAGAGCAGGAGAAACACTGTCTTGCAAGCAGTGAGCTGTGCGTACGGAAGTAGAAATAGGTGCTATGATTTTGAGCCAGAGAGAAAACCACCACTAACAATTCTCCTTTTGAGAATCACCGACATAGCATAAGAGTAGCTATAATGAAAGAGAATAAAGGTCCTGAATTCTTTCACTGTGGACACTGCAATTTTGGTTACAGTGAACTTAGAAAGCAAGTGAATGGAGGGGAGTGGCTTAATTATAAGAGGGCTTGCTGTGGTTACTTTAAAATCTTGGATACGGTATAGGGTACTTTTTCTCCCAGCCATCTCTTTAAAGTTAAGGAAGGCCGGGAGTCTTCTGGAGAGTCCCACAGAAAGCACACAGTTAGTGCAGTGTGTACTTGAGTTGCTATTTTTTTCGCTATCCTATGTCTGCCTTCAAAAAATTTAGCATAGAACTTTGCTCAACAGCATTGCAATGCAAAGAAACACTGACCAATTTAGCTCTGCTAGTGAGATGGGTGCTTGAAAACAGCAGGCAAGTAACAGATTATTATTGTACGACTGACTAGTTTGAAATAATTATCAATCCCAGCCCTGTTTGGGGGAAAAAAAAAAAAAAAAAAAAGAAACCTGGAGAAAGAAAGTATGCATCTTTTTATGTGCTGGAAGGTCAGACCAACTCAAACTGTCTGATACTCTGTTTGCTGTAACTGACCTGGCTCTGTGAGCGTTTCCAAAGCCACGTTTCTAGAAAATACAGTCTGTGTTCAGCTTATAGCCATGAATATGTAAAGGTCTTTACTCGCGTGTTATTTGTCTGCCATGCTCCTGTTCCTGTGCCTGGCTGTCCAAACCAGAACAGGCAGTCTAGTCTTTCTTTCTGCAACGAGTGAAGCCAGCAGGAAGTTTCTTGCAAATATTCATACAAAATGTTAAAAGAAATCACTCTGCCCTGCTTGCTCATTTGCTTCTCAGAGGCAGCCCCATGAACAAGTCTGCTGCTTTTCTTTATACTGACTTTTTTTTTCTCATTTGTGCTACCACAGCACCTTGCAGTCCAAATTGTGGTCTAGAACCACTGTGCACTAAGTGCTGTAGAAACATAAAACAGCCAGCCTCTGTCCCAAAGGGCTTATAATAATATAATCAAAATATAAGACCGGTGACCACAGATGAATAAGAATAAGGGAATAAGGAGATCATACGAGGGGGTGCCTGTAAGCTAACCATTTTCAAGTTTTTGGCAAAGGAGAATTTTAATAAGGGATTCAAAGGAGGATAACAGTTGGTTTTATGAATGCACATGCAGGCTCTTCTCAAGCCTGAGGGGCAGCAAGGGAGAAAGCACAAAAGATGCTTGTTGGAAAATTTAACAAATTGATCAATTGAAGCTGGCATCTGGGGCTGACTGATGCTGGGCATTTATATTTTGATAGTGAATAAAAAGTGACAAGTTGGGAGTAAGCCATGAAGGGCTTTGAAAGTTAAGAGAGTCACAATAAGCTTGATGTCCCAGAGGAAAAAGGAATCATTGAAAGGGTTCAAAGATAATGGGTATAGTCAGAACAACAGGCCAGGAAAATGATTTATATAGCTGGGGCCCGAAACAAGCAGGCCAAGAGTGTTTTTGTGAAGGCCAGAGAAAAGGGCATTGCGCTAATCGAGATGAGCGGCAGGACAAGAACTTTAGCAGTAAGTAGAGACAATAAAGACTATTGTTTAGAGATAGCGTGTGGAAACATGATGCAGACTGAATCAGAACACAGATGGGAGTCTCAGCGAGAAGACAGGATCTCCTGTTTTGTGGATGTGAACATCCACGGCTGGAAGCAGTGTTGCTCACCATGATCAAAGATGAAGATAAGGGAGAGGACTTATGAGCATTCAGGGCTTTTAGACACCCTACATGTGACATCCAGAGACTGACCAGACTGACTGACTCTCCCGTTTGGATAGAAAGAGATATGTCTGGAATAAATTGATATGCAAAAGTATCCATCTGTATCTGAATCTGTATTATGGAAATTCTGTTTTGTTTGCATGGGTTTATGAGATTTTCCACAGACAATGTATGGAAGAGGAAGAGAAGGGAATCTTGTGGAATGCCTACAGAAAACAGGAGAAGGGAAGATACTTTGAGGAAAAGGGAAAGGGAATATTGGGAATTGAGAAAGCAGAGGTGGTCAGGAGGAGTCTTCTTGATAGTGTTAGTGATAGTGGCAGGTCCAGGAAGGTGAGAATGGTGTAGGACTGCTGAGATTTAGCTAGGGAACTGCCATTATGGTTTCTGCAAGGTGAAAGGGGAAGAGAGCTCATTGGAGAACATAAGGTAGAACGAGAAGGGAGGAATTCAGGGGGTAATTGTAAAAAGCATCTTCAGTCTTCTTAAAGAGAAAAGAGAAATGGGATGGAAATTACAGATCTAAGTGGGGTGAAAGGTGGGAGATTTTAGATAGGAGAAGAAACAAGGCATATTTGTAGTGTGAAGAGAGAAGAGAACCAAATGAGAATGAGAGGTGAAGGAAAGAGGAAGGGAGCAGATAAGAGGAAACACTGAGACTGGAAGAGAGGGTAGGATGAGGTCACTGTGACAAGCGAAAGGTCAGCTAGAAAGAATGTTAAGCAAAATATCTGATTTTTAAATATATCTTACAGGCTATTTGTGGGAAATGCATTTGGGAATTAGATATCCACAAGAATTTGCCCTGAAGATCTGCTTTGAAGACCTAAGCACATGCAGTCAAGAAACAGAAACATAGACAAATAAGACATGCTAATTGAAGCAGCTCGGTTTTCAGTGCAGGTTTTCAAGGCAGGACGTTTGTAAAGAAAAATATCTCTTTTGACAGTGGGAGACTATAGAAAAAAAAAACAACAAAAAAAAAGTTCTGAAAGCATATGGGTTTCTGGGTTGGCACTGATCTATTTCAAAGGTAGAAGACCATTGGAGAGTACAGAACCAGAAATAAGTGGGTTTGTTTTTCATCAGAATAGTACTTAAGGCCTGTTGTGGTTTAACCCCANATTGTGTTCACAGCAATATTCTTCACTAATACATGTCTTCATAGTTTGGATTTTAAATTCTCAAGCACATGCTTAAAGTGACACCCTATTGAATTGTTTCTCCAACTTGCTTCAGCAGAAAATTCCTGAAAATCCATCAGAAAAAGCTGATGTTTTTAAAATAGAATATTTTCCAGAAGACTGCCCATTTAAAAAACCTTCTGACGAAGTGCTAATGACATCCTGATGAAATCTTACCTGTTTTCCAAACATCTTGCCTGAGTGCCTGCTCAGGGAGCCAGGTCTCCTGCACTTTTTGCTCTGTGAGAGCAATTCTTTGCTGAAACGGAGGCAGGAGACTCGGGGTTTAACCTTCCAAGTTTCATCTAGGTTTGAAAGCGACTGTTTAAAATGCCTTGAAACAGTTTTCTTTTCCCTCTTTGGGAGACTTCTGATGTTTATTCAAAAGTGAAATTAATTATTTTTCCCCAGCACTTCTGAACATGCTGTGGAACACAAATACCAGCTTTCAAACAGCATAAACGCTAAACACTGAAGTGAAAAATCAACACATGCCTTTCAGTCATTAAGAAACAGTATGAAATGAGACAAGTCTTTCTTGCACATTGTCAAATGTGTGTATTTTGGGGAAAATTTCAGTAAATTAATGAATGTGTTGAATTCACATTAAAACTTCCATCGAATAGTGCCTGGATTGCGATACTTAACAAATGTTGCCTGTGTTATATGGAGCAGAAGAAAATTAGCTGCAGTTTGGGGTGAGGGGAATGTATAATTTGGTATTGGCAGTGCTTTTCAGGGAATGGCACAGACGTTGGATTTCTTGATTTTACTGTTGGATTTGTGGATGAACCAACTGATTAGGACAAGTAGCCCTATTAAAATTGCAACTCAGTATTTTATCTTTGCAAATCACATTTTGTTACATGGTCTTATAAACACATGATATTTTAAAGAGCATGCTTTCTGTCTAAACTGCATGAAATAGGGTATAGAAAGATATGGAAAAAAGGCTTACTGACAACAAAATAAACTACACTGAGGTAGGTCAATTAGAGGAATTTTAAGAACAGAGATTGAAATCAATCCTGTAAACACAGATAGGTCAGGCAACTGTGTTGGACCTACAGAGTAACAGCTTCATGTGGCAGTAAGTCACTGCTAGTAAGTTGATCTGTATTTCAAGGGACAAAAGTGCCCTGTAAGACTAAGCTATCAGGACAACATCCTACTGTTACTATAGTAAAGGTATCCTACACTATACAAAATCATAATATTGTATGATTGTTTATGAGTTAAGTGCATACACGACAAAAAGGTTGAGCGATGACAATAACTGCTCGTTTAGAAACTGGAGAGGAACAGACAGATGACTGTCATTATACAAATTTATATTTTCTTTCTTTTAAGGTAAGCTGATCCTAAAGTAAACTAATTTCAAAGTAGCCCAGAAAGTCTATTTTGGTTTTGAAATAAATTCTGAAGAAAGGAGGTCACTGGAAGGGCAACATCATGGAGATGGAAACAGCTTGAGAACCACCGAGAGCATGCAGCATCTCTTCCCAGCACCCCCATTTGCTGCATGGAAATCACAGTGTACTACCTATTATCCATCTGCAAACAACTTCGAATGAGTTGGCACCTAACATAATAGGACCTTGCCCCAAATACTCACTTTCTGCTTCCTTCATGATAGTCTCTGCCATGGCTGAACATCTTTTTTAAGTTGCCTCGTAAAGTCAGTGTGTATATTTGTGAAGGGATATGTTCCTTAATGTTGAAATGAATTCAACAGGGAATTGGAAAATGCTTGTAGTTGTTGGATGATTAGAATACTGTGATGGTTAGCATGGCATGTGTGTATATTTGTGACATTGCTCAGATTTTATTAAAGTGTGTGATAATTATTTTGTATTTAAATAAGATAGCAGAACTGCACAAATGTAGTATTTACTGCAGGTTGACACCACTGTGAAACAAAGGTCTTTTTCCTTTCTTGCACAATGTCAAAACTTCCAAAAGACAATTTTCTTAATATACTTTGCTTCCTTTCACAAAAATCACAACATTTGATTATTCAGGAAATGTAAAGATAGAGTTTTTTTCCTCAGATATACACACTGGGATAATGTTTGCTTATCTATATCTTTTCACGTTGTTTTTTTTTCTGTATACTTAACATAATTAACTAATTTTATTTCTCCAGATAGGATTGCAATTTGTAAATGGATTCAGAAAGTCAGAAGAGAAGCAAAAAAACGGTAAGGAAATGAAGTGGAGAAAAAAAATCAAGATGGAAATATAGACATGGAGTGGAAAAAAAAGAAGAATCTTTCTTCTGGAGTCAAAATCCCATCAGCTGATATACTTTTCATGGGAAAAATGGTAGGAATAATATACCTATACATAATGCTAAAGGAAAAGTAAATCATACATAAGATAAATGAAAACTAAATGTACTGGGCAAAATTGTGTACTAGATTGTGCTAACTGTTCCCAGGGATCTCAAAGAAATGTTTCCTCTTTAGTATGAGTTAAACTTATTTTTATTTCTAAGAAGTTGCTGCTAACCATCAAAACTGGTGGATGCTTCAAGCCGTGTATGGGCAAAGATAAAATTGAATATTTGCATTTTGTAGTTATTGCAAGCTGTAATGTAACCTATAGCAAAAGACCAAGTGTCAGTTTGTTGCAAAGTGATGCAGACTCTACAATGATCCCGGTGAAATTCCATGACACCTGCAATAACACCCGAATAGCATAGTCATAACTATTTATTACATTATATGTGCACATTTTTGGCTTTATACAAAAGCTTTCATAATGTCAACAGTGTTAAGCTGCTTTCTGTATGGAATAAAATGTGAACTATTTAGTATGGACATTTCTGATGCTATGGAAAAAAAGATACCTTGGTAAGAAAATATATTTGTCTTTCACAGTTTATGCAAACCTAAAGGTTCCTTGGGGACAGGAAGAAATCCAGAACTAAAATCTCCTTTGACATCCATATAACCGTCTCTTCTGTTTGTTAATCTTCACCTTTTACTTCTAAGACCAGCTGTGACAAATGTGGTTCTCTCTTCAACAGAAATAGCACTATTTTACTCTAACTATATAAAAACTTCTAGGGATTTCTAAGATGTAGCTAGCAGAGTTCATCAGCAGTCAGTGTGGGACTTTATTTAATATTTTTCTTAATGAATGCCATAATTAGATTTGTATTAACAAAGTTTTCTAGACCTTCCAAATTGGAAGGCATTGCCAATATGTGGGAGGATCAGAATACCCTACAGAAAGAATTGCATGAATGATTTTGAGAAGTGAGGTAGTAGTAATGGGATGATAGTTAACAGTAGAAACATTTGGTTTCTAATAACTAGCATTTCTACCCTAGGCCAGGAACTCTTGACTTGCCGACAACTGTGGAAAAAGGCTGATGGATACATGGCAACAGCAGTAACATGCCATCCCAGTTGCACTGATGAGGCATTTCCAGTAGAGGTAGGGAACTTGTAATAGTGTTGTGTAAGGTATGAGTACGAGCCAGCTAGAATTACTATGTGTGTAGTTGTGTTCTCGCATATTAGGAAACATTAGCTGAATCTAGAACAGATACAAAAAAGAACTGGTAGGATGATCTGGGAGTGGCAAGTTCAATGGATGAGATGAAAGCAGGATGGCTCAGCAAAGCAAAGTCTGGGAGGAGAAGTATGTAATTCTATGGAGGTAGGGAGGATAAAGAGCAGGTAGGGAAAGCAGTATTTCAGCATTATTCAGGTCAATGTTGATGCAAAAACAAAAGAATACCACTAGGCACAAATATATCTATATTTAAAACTAGAAGCTTTTGAACCATCAGAGCGGTGAAGATCCAGAATAGCTCTCCTACAAGAGTTTTTGAAGGTAAGTAATCCAGCTAGTTTTACAGTAAGTTCGGAGTAAGTTCTGAGAAGTTTGGAAAGATGGCCTAGGGCAAATATTCCATTGGTTTTGTTTTGATACTAATTAAAATGTTCTTAACATATCGCTGGTTGGTTGAGACAATAAGGATTTGGACTTACATCACCAGGAGATCTCTGTCAGTCTATGTTTCTATATAAAATGATATAAATTTTACATTTACGTAATTTGTCAACACAACAGTGAGGTATTCATTCCTCATAGCAAAAGACACGGTCCTGGAAACCTAATCAGAATAACAAAAGAGAAGAATGCTAGGAAAACACCATCAACACTGTGAGGAGTTACTTTTATATTAGTTTTAAGAATTAGTTTACTGTTCCAGACAATTTGGTAGAATAAAATTTGACCCTCCAAGCACACATATATAAATGAGCACTTTTTTTTTTTCCCTTTCTTTATGATCTTACATGGAAGACAGCCTGAGTATCTACCAAGGACTGCAACAGCAGAACACTAAACACTAAACTTAGGTGGCAGCATTTTGATCCTTCTCTTTCCTGCAGTATCGCTGGCAGGCTGGGTCATCATATTATCCAATGAGGCATGAGGCATCCTTTCCAAGGTGCTTCTCCATATCGTTCCCCGGTGCATCCATTTTGGACTGCCACAGGCCTCTTCCATTAGTGTAACGCATAATGAAAGCAAATATAACAGTGTCTGTAAATTATAGTCTCTGGTGTGGGAATTGTAACAATGTGAGAGAAGTTGTTCAGTTCCTTCTTTTTCTCCCCCCTTTAATGGTCATTGAAATGTGCTTAAAATTTTTAAAGCTGTTGCTGTTACGATAATGTTTTATGAAACCTCTTTTCTTTTTCTTTTCTCTAAACCTAAATTTTGGGCCTATTCTAAATTAACAGTGTCCCTTTGACATTCATGGGATTTATGGGCATGCATGGAGGGAAAATACATCCCTTTGCTGGATTTGAGTCAGGAGGATCCCAGAGGCATATACTGTACTTCTGAATTTCCTTCTGCTTTTCATGACTGTAATTCTTGTGTCCTCTTTTGCATACATAATTGATTAATCTGTATTTTTAAAGGTTTAATACGTTTCCTCTTTTTAATCTGGAGGCACATGATTTCATTTTCATTATACTCCCAAGGTCTCTGACTTCAGTTTTCGATTTCCCTACCCTGCCATCTGTGGGAACAAATTAGAGAGAAAATAACACTTTTGGATTATTGGGATAAGGAGACAATAATACAAGCAGCAAAGGAAAGAGGAGAATTAAATGAAAATTCAAAGATATAGACATGGATTCCCTGAAACAGGAGCAGGGAAATTTAAATTACACTTTGTTGTGCCAGCATCTGTCTTGAACTGCAAGGGAAGTCAAACCATATTACCGTCGGTGCCCTATTGCCACAATTCCCACTGGGACAGCTGAGTCCAGGATCCTGTGACTTTCCCACTGATGGAAGTCACTTAATCAACACATTCCTCAGATTCCCTGGCCCTACCTCCCTACCTTTTTAAGGCTTAAGAGAAGATCCATTAAGAGACTTAAGGGCTTTTCAGATGCCTAAGTGTTGCTGGGCCTGTGCTAATCTGTGTAGAGGTTGTGGTGTCCTAAGCATCCTCCGCTTTCACCCCTAGGACACGTTTTGCAGGGAAACATGACAACTTTGCCCTGGATCATGACCTGCAAAGCCTCCATCAGCAGGCTGCCTGACTTGCGTATTGCATGGCTGAGCACCAAATCCCCAAACCTCTTTATGGACTATGCCCCTGGCAACTCCCCATACCCTCTGTATGGAGAAAAGCCTGTCTTTTTGCCTTGACACAGCAGCACTCTCTTCAGGTGAATTGTCAGCCTGTGGGCATCTGCTCTTGCAAATCACCGTGAACTCAGAGTGAGTCTAGCCCATTCAAGAGATCTGACCTAGTATTCTTCCAGCTTTCAGCCACCACTATACAAAGGAAAATTAATGGAATGAGGTGTGAGGGAGCAGAGACTGGGGAGGTTTCACCTTCTCCCTGTGAGTGTCCTGTGAGTCAGATTGCTAAGAATCAACTTTATCACTAGTCAAGATGCATTTTTACTTATAACTCAAAGTAAGAATTAAAAATGTAGTTTTACAGTAATGTAAAATTATAGAAATTTAAAAGAACAAAAATGCATTTAGCAGGACTACGCATAGTCTTAATAAACATCTAACAATAAGGTTCAAGTGATCACAATGTTTCAACCGACTTACATGGCTGCCTACACAGACTGCATAACCTGTTCAAGGACTAGACTGCCTCGGACAGTCCTTCAGCCTACATCTTTCCTCACCTCTTAAAGATAAGTGCAGTAGCGGCTCCAAACAACTGCCCCAAGAAGCTTCTCTAGCCAAAGGTGTAATGACCTCCTCCTTCCTCTCTTTTCCTGTTTACCTGCCCTTGGTCTCCATGACTGGGCACTGAGCATTTGGAAATTAGCTCATTTCCTTCCCCCACTGCTTAAGGTTGCTTGATTATTATTTCTATTGTGTTTGCACCTTCCTTCTACCTTCTGAAAACATGCTAGTACAGCTTTATGTGGGATGTCATGAGACATATTGAATACACGATCTTCTTACCAGAACTGTAACTATCCTCACTCCATGAATGTCATATAAAGGCTACCTGCAATACAGGAATGGTGATGATGGAACAAGGAGCCTTGAATGTCCGTTCCCAGTGGGAATTTGGGGCAGGGGCTGTGTAGGGGGGAGGACTGTGACTGTGTATTTGCCTAATTTGTTAAGGTGTCAATAATTTTTTTTGCAATAACACGTTGTAAACTGCTCTTATGGTTGATACCCTGATTAGCAGTTTGCAGGGCTGAGATAGCAAAGGGGTTTGTTGGAATGGACTTGCCTCAACACAGGAGGAGTGTATTCTGCTTCCTGCTCCAAGGATGAATTAAATGTTTTCCATTTGGATCATTGAATGATGTGTCTAGACAGGGCTGGGAGCAGGAAGAGTCCCCATTTTCCTGACTCAGGGAGGAAAGCCTTTTGTTTTGCTTTGTTCCTCTCCCTGTCTAACTCCTTCACTCACTCCTTCACCAGCATGGCCCAGCCTCACCAGGAGAAAAGAGTGATCCACCTTTCGTTGTTTCTGAGGAATGTAGTGGTCCTCCTCCCCTCCTGTTCCTGGTGCTGCTTGTATCTTCACCCAATGACTTCTAAATATGAATGTATTGGTAGTCCTTGGCAGATGAGCAGAGAATAGGACATGGTTCGATCAGGGGTACCAAGGTGTCACACCAGTGTAAACACCTGTAGCATGTCTGGTTTTATCTTATCTCCTTATCAAGGTGTGTGAAAGGAATTAGTCAGTAATTTGTATTGTCAACAATGCTGTCTGGCCTGTTAGCCAAAGTGCTGAGCTTGAGAAGAGGGACCGGCTTTGTATTATGCATTAAGCTCAAGTAATGAAGACATTGGTGTTTTTCTAACATGGATTTATTTTAACTGTTCAGCTGCAAATACACATGCAGGCTCCAAGGCAGTTTAAAATAGTTCCAGAAACAACTTCTTCATCACATTTCTCAAGCAGATTATCAAGTTACAAATATTACATCACCAACAAAAAGTCTCTTTGGCTGACCACCCTGTAAAACCCAGTCCTTTAGGTTTCACTACATAGGCATTTCTGAATGTCATGCACACTCTGCTAGCTCATGTTCTCAGAGACTTTGTAATTCTCCATTGCACAACTGGGGGGGTTGAATTCTGGTAAAGCTCTTTTCAGTAGTTTTTCCCAAGTCTACCTAAGTGAGCCTCCTTTAGTGCTGGCATCCGTCTGACTTCTGTGGTCTGCTGGAGGATGGCTGGTGTTTTTTGCTGGATGCGTTCCATTTCCCTTATCTAAATGTAAAAGGAATATGTTTCCGGCTTTAAAAGAAAGATAAATGATTACCTAGTCACTACAGAGGTGAAAGCAGGAGGTCGTTTCCCCATCATCTTTTAGCTGACTTGAGTTGTCTCCTCCAAAAGCAGATGTCATTCCTGATGATTAAGGAAAAGGTTTTTTTGAAGGAGATGCTGTAACCTCCATTCACAAGAATAGGCAACACATCCTGCATTTCCCACGTGTCCTTCCTTAGTGGCATCAGTGGGAGGTTTGGGCATGAATCATGAGACAAGCAGGGCCTGCATTTTAAGCCATTTACAGCTTCGGGTTGAAATACATCCACTGGAGAAATGCAGCATGAAAGGGGCTACACACTGGTTTTGTTCTGCGTGTCAGTTCCATGATCCAGTATCAGTGGGGTCCCATGCACGCAGCTGAATGGCATATGACCCAAAGCCTTAATGAAGAACAGATTTTCCTTGGTTTTGGGGCTCCAGTAGGGATTGTATAAGCCTGTACTTAAAAACTGACTGGTTTTGAACATTGCAAGTAGAATTACTGTTTCTCGCTGGTTTCAGGGTAACGTTATCTCACTGTTAATGGCAAAGAGAGGATGATTTTTGGGTCCCATAAAACAGTGCTGCTGCTCTTGTAAACTATTGAAGTGGGTAGGGGCTTTAAAGCTGGTAGGTGTTAGTTCTGGGCTCTTTCAGACCTCAGAGTCCTCAGATCGCACTGCCTGACCTGGCTGGTTTTCCTCATACTCATTCTCATGTGAAATCACCGTCCACACAGACTGGAAAAGAGCAGTCCTTTCCTTCCCGCATCTGCAGAGCAGGGAGGTGAGGAGACGTGTAAGGAGTATTGGCTTTACCGCCCAGTTACTGGCTGCAGCAGGTCACCTCACATAGGTGCTATCTGTCTCAAATGGTTACTGGACAGATTGGCAGCGTGTTATTGTCCACCTACGATGAAGGAGGCCATGAGGAAGGAAACTTCCTCAGAAAGTGGTGTAACATTATTTTCTGTTCAAGACATAATGCAGCCCTAAACTTTTTACACTCCAGTCACGTCAATTCTCTATTGCAAGAATTCCTCTTGATTTCACACCCCTAAAGCATTCATCAGATATTTTTTAGAAAAAATTTTTGTTTCCTGTTTTTGACAAAATGGGGCTGGATGGGGGGGCAGTATCTTTACATTAAAAAAAAAAAATTAAATTACTGTGGGAAATAAAATATTTTTGCAAGCAGCTCAGCTCCAGAGTGATTCCACTAGGCACCATTCTCCTTTTATTGATGAAACTCAGCTGATTTAAAGTGGGCTGCTCTCCTCTCATGGGGAAGTCACAGAAGATCTTTCAACTAACTTTGAAAAATGCTTTCTTGTGCATCTCACTATTTCCATTGAAAAGTTATCCTAATTGAATCAGTTTACCTTTTGAAACATTAATTAAATTAAAAAGATCTGGTGTTGCCAACAAAACAGAAAAATGCTTTTTTAATTTACAGCGGAAATCAATTATCCAGTATCTGTGGATATAACTGAAAGAACCTTATTGTAGTTTCATTTTGTTTTCTTGGGGGGAAGAAAGACTAATTGTTTTTTAAATGAAATGTTAAGTAGCATAGTTTACCAAGAAGTGTAACCACAGACTGGTTTGATGTGTGTTGCACAGCTGGAACTAGAAACACACACAAAAAGAAAAAAAAAAAATAGAAACCACAGAGCTATTAAGCTGAGACGGTAAAGAAGCAGTGAAATTTGCCTGGCTTTTCTTTTTCCACTTAAAGGTACTGTTCACTTGGATAAACAGCATAGTCTTTGCAAATAAATAAACTTACATTTTTTAACAACAACAAAACAAAAAAAGAAACAGAAGAAGGAAATAGGAAAAACCTAAACCAAACAAAGAGAACATAGGGATCATTAAGTATGTGATTTCAAACAAAAATGCTGTTAATTAAGGGCAACGCCCAGCAGCAGGAATCTGGGAAAGAGGTTGAAACAAGAAACAAATATCATGTCCTTCAAGTTTAATTAATTTATTTGGACAATCTCCAAACATGTAGGGGAAAAAAAGGAACATAAAATAGCCAAAGAGAGAAAAATATTAAAAGTGAGAGTTCCTGAAATTTGAAATTGTAGCATTTACAGAAATGCAAAAGTCAGTATGTTTTCCTCCCAAAACCTGAGAACCTGAGAGATTAGGAAAATGAAGTTGAAACTCTTACGTGTCTAAACAAATGGGCTCTTTCGAAGTGTTTGTAGCAGCTAGATGACACGGCAGCCTCTTTGTGCAGCACGAAGTCGTTTTGTGGCAGAATACTCAGAAAAGTGGTTCCTGCTTGTAGAAAATACATGCTTCTTCCATGCATTTTAATTGCCTGGGTCATCACTGTCTGCAGTCCTGACCATACCCCCAGCAAAGCTCTTCCTGTTGGTTCAGCAATGCCCCCGAGTTAGTCTGTAGCTGGAAATGGGACCAGTGCACCCAGAGGGGAGTAGCACAGTGAAGTGCCCCTGGCTCAGCAAATCCCTGCCAGGTCTTACTGAAAAAAAACCAAAGGCAAAAGAAATTAGTCAAAGCAAAAGAATATGTATTCCATTCCCACTGCATTTGCCTTTTTTTTTTTTTTTTTTTTTTAATACCAAAGTCTTCCTGTTCTTCACGTATTAGCCAGCTCCTTCATCCCAAATTGATCCTGCTGCTGTAACTAACTCATGAAAGTGTGCCAGTCGTGGACTAATGTATTTCTAACCTCCCCCTTTTTTTTTTGCTTGAACATTTCCTGAGTCTTCCAGTCAGATATCTGACTCCCTTCCACTCCTATGCCTTCTCTCCTCCTTCCGCTCCTAACACTTTCCATCACTGCCTAAAGAATCCCTCCCATTGCCAGTCACTTCCCTATTTCTGCACTTGGAGCTGAACTTCCTTGCCTGGCCTCAGCAACCCTGTTATTCCCCACAAGGTTTTAAGAGCTTTTCCCACTGTAAGTGATGGAGCAAAGCCTGCCAGGGCATTAAGTAGCCAGAGGGTGGAAAATAAATGGCTTCAGAAGCTCCAGGTGTATCAGTGGTGCTGCAGATTGCAGGAGGAAGGAAAGAGATAGGCAGTGTGAACAGATACAGTGAACTTGTTTATGGTGAGCACTCATGGGACTGACGAAGATCAGTTGCTTAATGGAGGTGGGTTTCCTATAAACACTAAACAGATTCCTACTGAGCTTCCTGTGTGGGTATTTTGGGCAGAATTGCATTATGCCTATTAAAATATTCATAAATAAGCACATTTTTTTTCCAAAATACATAATTTAAAGATGTAAAAAGAGTGACTTGGACAATTTATGTCACTGTATTCTGTCTAATTGTGTACAACCCATCGCTTGGATAGGTTAACTGAATAAATGTTGGCTGAATCTGCAAATAGCTGGGGATGCTAAATGAGTGGCCAGCTTGGTCATTGGCCCTCCAAGGTGCTCCCTGTCTCCTGTAAGACTTGAGGATACTCAACTTTGAGGATCATTTGACCAAAAATACCAAGTGCGTGGTAATGAGGAAGCAGGAATGCAAACAGAATTTCCTTGTCTTGAAAAAATAATAGTTTAATAAGTTGCTCTGAAGAATGTTAACCAGATTTTTAAAAAGTGTTTATTTGTATTTATTATTGTGCAGTCTATGAGGGGAATTAAACATCTGGATAATGACATGTTTACAGCTTAAAGAACATCCTAACGGTCATATTGCTTCCTCTGTAGAAATGCTTGCACACTTCTAAAGAAGATACTTGTTTATCTGTGTTGTTTATTGATCTACTGTCTGGCTAATACACCACTTGAAAAGATTCTGAGCCAAAAGTACCGCTAATGTAAGCAGATGCAATGACACCAAAATTGGTTGCGAGTCTGGCCCTCTGTGTTTGCCCATGAAAAACATTAACTTGACAATGACTGGTCAAAAATATCTATTTGTTTTAGTTCAAGTCTGTCTCAATGAAACCAGATTTACAGGGAGGTAATGTCAATGAGTTCAGCAGAATTGCTCTGAATGTGCTCTAGTATGATGAAAACCAAGCGTGCTTGTTTTTAAAGAATCACCTCCCAACACCAACACTTTAGAGAATTAAAAAATGTTTGTTCTTTTTTTATGTCACTCACGTTGGAAAGCAAAATGAGAGCAGCCTATTTATACTGAGGTTCTCCTGGTTTGTATGCAGTAACACAATTGCAGCAAGGAAAAGTTCTGAGCACTATAAAAGAGAGTTTAGGCTTTTTCAGTCAGATGAGAAAGGAAATCTAGAAACGTATTCACAAAGAGATTAAGGCTGACATTCTCAAAGCCAGCTTGGGTATTTAGATACTCACTTTGCACTAAAATGAACAAGATTTGTTTGTCTAAATACCCTATCTTTGAAAATTTTAACTTTTTAAGCACTTCCCTCCCCAGATTTGGACTCTGGCCTAGCCACAGATGTATCTGGAGTCTTCCTAGTATTAAATTAGAAATAGTGAGTATCTGTGCGTGCGCAAATGTGAGTCCGTGTACCATTATGTGTTTGAATTTTCAATAACAGATGTAACATTTCTACATGATAAGAGAAACCTTAGCAAATGATGTGAGAAGGTGGGTGTCAGTCAGGTGGTTTACTCTACCTGCATTTCAAAGGCAATCCATTTGAAATATGATGAAAGGTGGACCATGTCCAGCCTGACACTCTTTGAAAAGCTTTTCCCTACCCCCATCTTTAAATAGCATGAGGGAGATGATGCTTTCAAAGCAATCCTTGTCTCAGAGGTCAGTATTGTGGGGAAGGATAACGTTGTTTTGAGAAATACGTATTTATTTTGTTTTTCTTGGCAGCCCATTGGTTGTCATCAGGGTTGCCTTGGTGGATTTTTTTTTTCTTTCAGTTAAGAGAAACAAATTGTGAAATCCTCAGCTTTTTTAAAGGTAAGTCAAAGTAAGATTGGCATTGAAATAGACTAAATGGTATAAATTTCAGCTTCATGAGTATCGTGTCTAGCAGAGTGGTACTCTGATCTCAGTTGTACACTGAAGACATAACTCCAGGAGTAACAAAGATTGAAATTTTGTCGTATGAATCCCATAATTCTACAGCCTTTATCAGGAAAACATTGCTGTTTAATATATTCTATCCAGGATGATGAAGATCACTATAGGTCTGTTGTACAAGCCAGAACATGTTCAGGCACCTTTGATATTCTGCACAAAAAAAAAAAAAAAAGGGAAGAAAAAAACAAAAAAAAGAAAAAAGAAGGGGAGGGGGAATAAATAAAAAGGAAAAGAAAAAAAAAAGAAGATTTTTTATCCCCTATAGAAAGGAGGGGTTTCTCAGCCCATGGAATGGAGTATTAAGTAGAAGCAGCTTCACAACTGACTTGGGAACAAGTGCAAGGGAACCTGCTGAGGCAGAGAGGTCCACATGTGTGCCCTTCAGCTCACCAAAAGTTTTTCTGTTGGCAGGACCTTGAGGTCCTTTACCTGTCTGAACCTAAACACAGGAGGGTTTCTCCTTCTGTTTTGGATCTGCCAGATCCACTTTAGGGAGCAGGTTGTTTTACTTGTAGACTGGGCAGGTAGTGAGGACGTGTGGGTTGCTGTGTGTCTTTGGTTTTGCAGACAAAATGCAGCTCTGTGTTTTTGTCTTTACCGATTTGGTTAGAAGGCTGGATTGTCTCCCCTGGCATGCAAGGTTAGGGCATGGAGGAGGGCCAGTTGGCTGTGGTGCCATCCAGATAAGAACGCGTTGCTGTTAATAACGCAGGGAAAACAATCAGGAGTTATGGTAGGGATAATATCTGCCCCTTTGGGAGGGTGTGTACCTGCCACTTATTACTCATGTTCCCAGTTCTGGTTACCTTTCCATTTCTTGCTGGATAACTGGAGTCCAAGACTAATTGAGAAAGACATTTTTCCTCACATTTATCTCCGTTTTCCTTTTCTCCAAAGCAGACCTCATTCCTGTGATTCATGCCTTTATCACCCGCAGACTCACCACTGCCTCACTCACCCCCACCAAGGCCCTGTTTCAGGCATCTTTGGAAGCCGGCTTGAAAAGCTTGCAGCTGGACTGCCTTGCTCTGAGTGCGCGGTGCTGGCATTGGCTTTCATTTGTAAAGCCCCACAATGTCCCGAGGCTGGCCTACCTGCAAGGACGGCTCTTATCCTCTGCCAAGCGGCTGCTCAGCATCAGGAGCAGCATTCCTGCTGACACTCCCTCCCTGTAGGAGAGGGAGCCTCCAGCAGAGCCCTGGGGAGGAAGGCACCTCAGTAAGTCCCTGAGCTCCTTGCAGCCCCAAGGGGCTCACGTTTGCTGCTTGCAGGCAGAAAGTTCATCTCTTTACATGCTTGGGAAGAGGCAAGCAGTCTTTGTCCTTCTCTGCAGAATTGGATCCTGTTCTGTTTTTTTGTTTTTTGTTTTTTTTTTGCTATCTGGGGTGCTGATAGAGTTGCCGCTGATTTGGCTCTGCGTTTCAGTCTGTGCTGTTCAGAAGTCAGGGTCTGGAGAAGCTACAGCCTCATTTTGTTACCACAAGTCTCAACAGATTTTTCAAAAGATAGCAGACCAAATACAGGACCGGTTTTTGAAGTTTTTATTCAGCTTTTCTTGCTGAAGGCAGCTTTCTCACTGATGTCTCCCAGACTCAGGCAGTAAAAAACCGAGAGGCAACAGGATAAGGACTGCAGAATATGGCCCACTGACCTTAGCCCAGGCAGAAGGAGCAGAGCACACCAATCAATCACAGTTTGATACCTGGGCTTATAACAAGCTTACTGGAACAGTATGTATAAATGTATAATGCATCTGTGACTCTGAAGCCACCGCATTTTCTCCCTGCTCCATGGAAATTGCCTGGGTTAGACCATAAAGATATGCTGCTCTTTGTGTGGTATATAAAGAATATCAATACCAAAAGAATTTATCTATGATCCAAGAATTTTTTAATAAAGTGTGTGTTCTCTGGCCATTGCTTCTGTTCTTTATGAATAGATATAAGGAGTGACACAATTTCATCTAAGATCGTACACCAAAGGTAGATTGCTAGCTGTCTGTAACCTCCTTGAGCAGGCTGGGCTCTGGAAGAAGGAACTTTTAATGGTTTGATATAGTGAGCGATATTAGACTGCTCTTATCTTAGGGCTCAGCACATCCTCTTACAGAACCCAACACAGTAGAACAAATTAATCACGCTACATGCAATTTGGGGGGCATAACTATAAATTAAGCATTCCACCACAGAATGATTCCTCCTCCATATTGCTCATAACTCGTACCTGTTCCGAGCTCCACAGATCTGGGTAAACCCTGTTTGTTGTCTCACTGCACACAGACTTTGGAGGTCTACCTTGATGGTTGGAGGTTTTCTGTTTGTTTTTAATTGTTTGTGCTTCTCCTCCCTGTATGGAGATGACAGGTAGAAGCTCGCAGGTTTGCGGTTGGAACAGAAGACAGTAAAGATTGTTTCTCAGTGTTGCCTTACCCCAGTTTCCTACACAAACAAGGTTCTCTGTGGTAGGCTCCAGTGTGTCTGAGGAATGATGTTATTATTATGGTTATCACCTCGAAGAGCTAGGCATGTTTCTTAGCTACAGTAAGCTGAGGAATCTCATATTCTTTGGGATTCTGTGGGAAGCCAGTATAGAGGACAAAGGACAGGCTTGATTTGCTTGCAGTAGTCTATGCTGTTGAGGAGGCTTCATGAGCAGGGTTCTTTTTATGTTATTATAGTAGAAGTATTGTATGGGGTACTTTTATCAGGCAAAGGTGAAGAGGGCAAATGCAGAAGTTGGAGACAAGGTCACTGGCTGCCAGGAAGGAACCACAGATGGAAGAAAGCACTGCTCAGGGAGCTGGAAGGTCAGAGCCCAGGTGGGATTTGTCTCACCAGGCAGTGCTGGGGCAGCCAGATGCCTGAGCCTAACCTCCTCCCATGACTTCCTTGCAGTCAGCAAGATTAATCGGCCCTGGATTTCCCGAGACTGATTCATCTACTCTGTCTTAGTCACCTGTTTTAGGAGGGGTGAATTGCAGCGCAAGGACTGTCAAGGATGTCCAGATGAGAAGTTCAAACTGGAGGATGAGTTTTTAGCCCATTAAAGTGGAGCTGACATGATGTCTGCTCACAAGTGTGAGTGAGAAAGAAGCTCTTGTGAACAGTGGAGTGCGCCAAACAAATGCTTTCATATGTGTTTAGGTGAAGGAGAGAGTATCATGGCTGCAAGTTCTCCATAAAGCTCTCATCTGCTCACCAGCATCATTTCTATCTTGTTTCTTTACTTTCCTGTTTTCCATCCATTAGCTGATCTTACCTAAGTGTGGGCCATGGTATGAGTAGTCATAAAGTTGTACATGGTAAAGGATGAGTAGAGTTCTCTGTCATATTTGATCATGTTACTGCCTTCTGCTTATGAATTTCCTCTGCTTTATCTACTTAGGAAAATGAAAAGTACCTTCCCTCGATTCCTGTCAGCCTTGTTAAATTCCCTTGTGCAGTGTCCTCACATTTCCAGTTCTTCGCTCAGGTATCCCACTATATCATGAGGGGTTTTGTGAGTACTTACTTCTCTCTCTTCAAACTCCAGCTGATGTGAGCATCAGCTATCATTCTGCTTTAACTGTGTCTTTCCTGCCTTCACAGCTGCAAAGCAAAACTTGCCAGTCTAGTGCGGTTTCAATTTTTATAGCATACTCTTCACTAACTGATGAACCAGAAGGAACCGAGATTTCAGTAGTATTTCAGCTGTATTTGAATCTTCTTTTTTAAGCACATCTTATGACATATGAGAGCCAACTTCACTGGTTTCAAACACTTCCATGTCTCTATTGTGATTACATACTGTGTATGTACTGTATGTATATACTATGTACTGTATGTACCATGTGCATTATTCACACAATATATTCAGAAAGCTATATAAAAATGAAAGTGGTTTAGAGCCCATTTGTGCTCCTATTAACTAATGTTTTGAAAGGTAGGTAGAATCTGATTTTCAAATCTAGTTTAATAGTTCAACAAACTAAACAAAAAAATAAGGGCAGAATAAAATCGAGAGGGTAAAATAATAAATCAAGAAAAAGAGAAGGGACTGCATCGTGGCTATGCTTTTGGAAAGGGAAAAGTGGAAAGCTTACAACGAACATAGGATAGATGCACATTTATGGTATTTGGCATTCTTTCTTTGGATTACGCTTCACCCTAAATGCATGTAAAATGAATACCTGGAATGATTCTTTGTGGCTTGGGATTTTTTCTAGTTTGTTTGTCTTATTTTAAATAGCTTACTTTTCCACTTTGAGATATTCTGCAAGCTTGCTTTTTCTCTGTAGCTGTTTGTGGGGGTTACTTGAACTGATGACGATAATCATAAAACCATGGTTGGTCTCCATTGTAAATGTTCTAGTGCCTTTGATGGAGCATTGGTCTTACTGTGCTGGGTAAATGTACAGATCATGAAGTGATATTTCCTGACTAAAAACTCTTGTGATTTTTTCAAAACTTGTGTTTGCTTTTGTCTTACTGGCTCGAAAGGCAGGACTATATATTATAGCACCTCTCACATTGTTTTCCTTGTCTGTTTTTTCTTGGTTGGCCAATTGCTGGGCTGTGTCAGTACCAAAAACAAGTTAGCACCAGCCTGCAATGTTTGTTCAAGTAAAATTTCACAGGCTTTTTGTTTGCTTGAGCACTGCAGGACTGAAACCTTTTAGGTTCAAGCAAAATAACATGCAGCTCTTCCAATTTGTTAAGTATTTTTTAGATATTCCTGTCAACTGTTGACAAATTTGAGACACGTTGACAAAGTATCATAATTTCATAAGGAAAATGCTCTTCTATTCCTTATTTTCCAAATAGCTTCCTTAGGATGAAATCCTGCAAACATACAAAAAATTACCATGTGCTTTAAGTGTGGGGGTAACTCCAGTAAATTCAACAGAATTTACTCTTGAAATTACATCCCTTATGCCCATCAAAGCCTATGGCAAAAATTCCACAGACTTCAGTGAAACCTGGGAGCCTTGATACTGAATTGGGAGGCAAGATTCGTATTTGACACGAACGGTAAAAATAATTGCTGAGTCAAAATGCGACATCTGCTTTCACTTAAGACTTACAGGGCCCTGGATGCCCCAGCTTGCTGAAGGACACTGAAAAGAGCCAGAAAGTTCAGTTACTGTTAGCTACCACCTGGCATTGTAGTCGACTTCAGACTTCTAGTGGTGGGGATTACAGCCAGACCTGCGTTGCGGATGGCTGGTTTTGCACTGGGCTCCTCTCCAAACTTCCACTTTGTATAACTAACCAGGTGTAATTTTGAGAAGTATCTATCTGCTTAGTATTTCAGTCCAGGACCTCAAATCTGGATGGAGGGAGCTCGCCTTTACTGTATTTTATCTTTCTCAGTTTTGCAACTGAGAAACATAAGAAGTAGTTCCAAAGAACTAAATATGTGGATATTTTCAAAAAAGGGGGGCATATTGCGGGATCAGTTTTGACCCTGGGATCCCATGTTTGGTTGGCTTGTTTTGCTAATGGTACATAAGCAAGGGTGTAGCAGTAAGCTCTGGCAAAAGGACACAGGGTATATCAGTGTATATGTTTTTTTTTCTTTCTGAAGTACAAGGTCTTTGCTTCCCTTTGAACACCACTGCATGAACTCGAGCCGCAGCTTTCTTCTTGTCTCCCAATAAAGTGTTACCCAAACCTCCAGTCTGGGGAGCAGAGAGGTGTAATTCAGGTTACTGCCTCGTGAAACAGCGCAAGTTTTCTGCTACTCAGTTCCTCCCAGGCTCTTGTGAATGTTCTTCGTTACAGAAGAGGGAAAGAGAGGACTCAAATAGTTGATGTAAATGACGTGCAAGGAAAAATAACTATAGGGAAAATGAAAGGCTATAAAAGCGTTTTTGTATAGACATGTGTATGCCTATGTGTACATGGCACTGTTGTCCTCTACCGTTAATGAGAGCTGCGCGTGCTGCTGGGTCACACAGCGGCAGTAACTTGAACTGCCATGAGTACCTGACCACCTTTCCGCTGAATTAACCTGATAACAGTGCTTGTGCTGGTTTTATGCTGGCTGCAGGGAAACAGAAAATCTCTCACCTTGTATCAATCCTGACTGATCAAGCTCGTTAGTATTTTTTGATGTCCCGATTTCCTAGCAACAGAATAGCTTTATATTGAAGTGGTCCAGTACTATGAGCTATAAAGCTAGGCTTCCTGTATTTCTGAACCGTAGCCTGAGATGGGGCACAATGCCAGGGATAAAGGTGGGATCAAAGTCACCGACAGTCACTTCAAAGTATCCTCTGGTGCAGTATATGCATTTTATTTCACCCATTTGGTGGGTGCACAGCTCACTGTCCCATTCACAATGGGACAAAGCCAGCAACTGGTATAGACAGATAGATGTGAGACTGAAAGATGGAGAGAGGTAGGTATAGATAGATCTATCACATGAGGTCTTGGTGGATGAAAAATTCATGCTTTAGATTCACTAATCCTAGATGTCTCCTGCCTAGATATCATCAAATATGTTGCACTTTGTCTTTCTGTAAGGACAAATGTCCACCAAGGACATAGTAAGGCCAGTAAACTGGCTGGATTCCTGACTAGATTGGAGTTTGCACCCAGGTGGCCAGAGAGGATAAACTAGCAGTTCTCAGGAGCTCCTTAATGCCCATGGAACGCTACCTGATTTACAACCATTATTGTCACACTTTACCTGGGACAACTTTAACTGGAGATGCTCTGCTAGTAGTGTAGTAGTAGAGCATTAAAACTTTATGAAAAAGACATTTGCAAATGCTCACTAAGCAGTCCATGTAAGGCCAAGATGAAATTACTTAGATGCCGTTTACCTACTTTTCCTGTTGCCATTAAAAAAAGCAAACAAATCCCTTGTATGTGCATTTGAACTATGACAGTGGGCATGCACCAGATGTTGAAATAATTATTTAAGAGGCTGATGAAAAGCCTGAAGCCTGCAAGCTTTCCTTGGTATTTGAGAATGCTTTAACTGTAACATGTTGGCTAGTAGATTTTAGGCTTAGGGAAAACCCTAGTCATTTCCTAGGAGAGTGTCTGAATGCCATGTTTCACCTCAGAATGCGCATTTCCAATTCACTGCATCAACAACGGAAAAAAAAAAAAAAGACATTTTGACGGATCCTTTATATATGTGATATTTCCCACCCATGACTGACACAACTATGCTAGTGTCGTGGTTTAACCCAGCAGGCAGCTAAACACCACACAGCCGTTCGCTCACTCCCCCGCAGTGGGACAGGGGAGGGAACTGGAAAAAAGATAAAACTTGTGGACTGAGATAAAGACAATTTAATGGGACAGAAAAGGAAGGGAAAATAATAATAATAATAATGATGATAAAAGAATAAACAAAACAAGTGATGCACAATACAGTTGCTCACCACCAGCTGACTGATGCGCAGCCAGTTCCCAAGCAGTGGCCCTGCCCCCCCGGCCAACTCCCCCCCATTTTTTGTTCAGCGTGACGCCATATGCTATGGAATACCCCTTTGGTCGGTTTGGATCAGCTGTCTTGGTTGTGTCCCCTTCCAGCTTCTTGTGCACCTCCAGCCTCCTGGCTGGCAGGGCACTATGAGAAGCTGAAAAGTCCCTAACTTAGTGTAAGCACTGCTCCGCAATAGTGACAACATCAGTGTGTTATCAACACTATTCTCATCCTAAATCCAAAACACAGCACTATCCCAGCTACTAGGAGGAAAATTAACTCTATCCCAGCTGAAACCAGGACAACTTGGCAATGTTAAAGTAGGATTGGATGCGCTAGGAAAAAACTGTCTTTTTCCTGATAAAGATTATTTCATTCAAGAAACTGGTTTAAATTTTGCCAGAAGAGTCTATATATACTCCATCTTATGTAGTAGGCCTTGTAACTACACCCTGCAAAATACTGCTAACTCCTTTCACGTGTAGTCCGATGGCTCAGTCAGGAGAGAAGCTGAGACAATTCCCTAGAGAGAAGCTGAAAGTATCCCAGATCATTTAAAGGGGATGTTAATGATGATCTATCTAATTATAACAACCTAAATATCAGCACCGTTAGCAATTTCATTTCTTATTATAGCATAGCAAAAAGGAGATAAACAGATTATTTATGCTTGTTCTGCATGGAATGTTATGATTTTGGTGTCTTTATTGGATATAGCCTGTTAGAGAGACCATGCTTTCCCCTGTATGCTCCCTGCCTGATGATTAACATGTATGGGGTGCTTTTAAATAGCAAACAAAGGAAACTCATTCTGCTTGTTTGTTTGATATGTTTATGGTCATATACCAAAATATCACACAGCAAAAAAAGGAAAACATTTTTCTTATTAAAATGATGTTCATAATAATGAAGTGTTTTAATGCAGCCACACATCTGAAGTCAGAGAGGGTAAAAGTATCTTGAACAGAAGTTTACATTTAAGAGCTGGAGGGCTCAGGCTTTCTATGTAGCCAGCCCAAAAGTACAGAAATTCCTGCAGAAACTAATGCTCTTTTTATCCATGTGTAAAACCTAGCTTTTTGCCTTAGTTTTCCTTCAGCAATCACAGCAGAGTTAAAAAAAAAATAAAAACCTGACATATTTAAGATAGAAGGAGATTAAAAAAAAAAAAAAATCACTGGGCCTCGACCCGTTTGATTTTATTGTACAACATTCAAAAAACCTAGTGATGAATATGGTATAAATAGCTAGCTAGATTAGTTAGATTAGACATTCAGGGAAAGAGGATAAGAGATGATCTGCTAGAGTAGAAAGATAATCCTGATCACCAGGGATCCGTCCTTCTTCCACTGAAATCTAGCAGGATACCCAATGTTATTAGAAGAAGTAGAAAGCCACAGAGGTTCCTTGCTAAGGACCACCAGAAGGAATGATGTATGTCAAAGCCCGTGAAGGGCGACAGTGAGCACCCTTAGAAAATTCAGACTCTTGAATGAGGGTTGTTATTTTGAAAAATCTGGATATTTTCTGACAGTTTTCAATTTTTTTCAATGGCACTAATAAAAATCAAAAATCCGAATGATGGAAGAATCTAAAGCAAAACAAAAATTCTCAGAGAGGCTGGAAACTGAAATGTGTCAGCAAAAGAAATTCTGAAAGGGAAATGGATAGTGAAATTCATAAGACCAGTTTAACCTTGTAAGATAAATGAAATGCAAAGAATTACGAGTAAGTAAATAACAAATTTCTGCAATATGTATTTAAGTTTAGGCATGTTCCACAACATGACAATGTTACGTTATATTGCCATTAATCTACAAGAGTAAAAAATTGCAAGCAGACTGCAAGAAAAATCATGATATTGGCTCCAAATTTTTTTTTTATTAAAGTTCAGTAGTCCATCTCCCAGTCTTCCTCCAGCAATATAGCAGGTACTATACTGCCTTTCTCACAGAGGAGTAAAAGAAATTTGGCTTCCACCAAAGACCCGAATTGGTACTAGTGTGCAGTGGTACATCAGTTTATAATTTCTTTCAAAACAAAGAGATTCTGACTAATTAGTTCTTTCCCTACTCAGCCCCCATCTACCTATTTGTCTTCCCTACATCAGTTCCCTGTTAGAACTGCAGTTAAGGTGTTTGCCCTGACTGTTACATGCCTTCCAGATTTGGCCACCTCCACACCCCAGTTCTGCATCCCACCTTAGGCCATGCACCTTTCCCTGTACCCCCAGCTGCTCCTTCTGCAGACTCTGAGGATTTTCACATGGTACCACCTATTGCCCCTCTTTTTTTCTGCCACCAGCTACTTCTTGAGACCTCTCTGCTCTACTAGACAGCCACACAAGAGGGTTGCATGGGTGGGAGCAAGATGCACTTGCCAAATTATCTTGCGACGGATATTTCCTAAATGACCAGAAATCAGTGTGATTGCTTCATATTCTAGTGCTCCACCCGTGCTTCCTGAGGTTGCCCCCGGGAAAGCACAGCAGATGTGCCCATTTCGTAGAATTTATTCCAATAAGGGATTTGCCTACTGGCAAAAACATTATGATCTCGATAGCTTTATCTGCTAGGGGGTGACACTTGCCTGGATAACCAGTAACAGCTAGGTGGGTGTCTGGCTGCCGAGGGGGAGGTGGGTGCTGATGCTGATGCTCCAAATTGTCTGTGTGTGACGGGGTGGGAACCCCAAAAGGTAGCGGGTACCAGGAAAGCTGGAGACAGCAATCTCCAGAGGCCAAGTGTTCACTGGGATTGGATAGAAAGTGGGGGGTGGTGCAGCTGGGAGTGGTGAGAAGACGGGCTCTTGGTGTGACTTAACATCAGGTCTTTTTGCATTGCAGCTCATGTCAGCAGAGCGCCTGCTCCTTCTGATCGTGCTTTCCTGGAACAACGGGTGCAACAAAAAGGGAATACAAGCGCACAGCCTGGAGGCCTGTAATTTTCAAGGCACAGGCTAAGAAGTGGGAACGTAAGGTAGGCTGAAGAAATGCAGGGGTATTGCGCGTGATATAACTTTTGGCAGAAATGTCCTGAGGTTGTGGTATCTTCTCGTCAGAGAGATGGGTTTTGGCCCTGGCCAACAGGTCTTCTGCAAGAGCCAATTCCTATTTGCAGGGAAATATCGTAGCCAAATCTCAGGGGTCAGTTTCTCTTGGAGCGGCAAGCCAGATGTGTAGAAAAATCATTACGATTTATTAATATAAAGTATTTTTTCTTGCTGTTGCGTCTTTCAAGTATGATTCCTCAGAAGGAGACATGAAAGTTGTTAAGAAAGGCACCTCCCTAAACAGAGCTGCCCATTTTCATTTTGTTTAGCTGAAGGGTCTTGGATGCTCTAAGCTTCTGTTACGTGCTTCATCGTGAAGGTGTTGAAACATTTACAATACATTTCAAATGGCAAATGTCACCCACTCGCCGTCGGTTTTTATTTCCTGCTTGGCCTGACCATTCAGACAGGCACAGGCGGAAACCTTGGTGGCTGTTTCCATGTTTCCCTTCTCTCAAGACTTTCAGTGCTCAGAAACGCGTCAGGAGTCTTTCTCTTTTTTCATAAGCAGAGCTCAAAGCATTCTATCTGCTCTCCAGTTTCTAAATTTCTTGACTGTCTTAATTTTCGTGGCAGTTGAGTGTAGTGAAATGTTTGGGGTTTGTTATTTTAAATCAGAAGTGTGTGCCTTGAACAGAGCTGGTGTGAATCAGGATAAAATAAAATAAAAAAAAGGATGAAATACATTTTTATGACATGACAAGATGTCCAAACTCTCAGGAGACAGGAATTTCTTCTTTCAAAAGTCCAAGAGGAATACCTATTTACAGGACTACCCTCAACTTAAAATCATCTCCCTGTTTGAACAACTTTTCTACCTATTGCTAAAATGAGTATCTTAAGATCACCAATACAGAATTATAAATCGTTAGACAAACAGGATTTTCCACATTAATTTGCTTCTTTTAGAAAGTAACACTTCGCATGTTGGTTAATTTCCCCTGTTACTTTTAATGGTGTTCATTATGCAAAGAGGGGAAAAAAAATTAAGAAAAAAGATTGATTGCAAAAATACAAGGGAATAGGCAATAAGCAGAAAAAGAGAGAAGGGAGCTGCGGGCTGTAGGAATCATATAGCTCTTAAATGGCTCTCTATACGGACCAGAGGTTTGCCTAAACATTCCGTACACCACCTGGTATATATACATATATATAAACCAAAAACATCCGCAGTACCATATCACTCTTATCATAATATCATGAAACAGCCAACATTTTCCCAGAAAAATGGGACTGGAAAATGAAGTCCTATAAGATGAAAAAAAGGTGGAAGAATATCAGCTCTCGATATCTGTATTCAGATCCTGCTGTTGCACATGCCTCCTCCCCACGTAGCGCTGCGCCCATCAGCAGTATCGGTTGGGCAACCAAGTGCTCCTCATTCCGCGCAGGGGCAGACGTGTCTGTTGGTACACGGTGAAACTGCCGGCTTGGGAGTCATGGCACCAGGCTCATAGACTGCTGTCCTTTCCATGGGGTCCCAGGGCTCACCTTTAACTCCCTGCAGCGCACGGGAGTCGGGCGTTGGGGCGTGCATGGCGGGTTAGATGAGGTGCACCTCTCGCTCACTGTGAAAATATCTGACTGCTGTGTCTGTCCCGAAAGTCAGGGTGTACGGGGCCGGTGATGTACAATGTGCACACAAACGAGCGTGCCTCGGATTGCCAGTGTGATTGGTCTGACCGTGCCTGGGACATCCATAAATTACAGGCTTCTTTCCAAAGCTACCTCTTTGCACCCAGAGAAGATTTCCAGGTGAAAAAAAAACACAACAGTGAGTCTGAGGAAATTTGGGTTGAAGTGGCCTTTGGGTCAGATAAGGCTGCCTTCTCTTTGGTTCTAAAAAAACTCATGAACCAAATCACCTCAAACCACAAATACCTGCAGCTTTGTTTTGTAATCAAATGAACATTTTCAATGGCAAGACTAAGGGAAGCTTTACGAAATGCAACGGCATCACAGGCCGGTCCTTCATTTCCATCAGCAAACACGCCTTTCTTCAGGAACCACTGTTTTTTGTGGGACTTCTAAAATGCTTAGGGTAGCCCGAGCTTAGGTACCTTGCTAAATCATCTACATCAGTAACAGATCTTTACTTGGCTCTGTTGCAAGCCAGGGTACGAACAAAGGCGCGTATGAAGTATTTGACATTGTGATGGCAACAACTTGAACATATACACTTTTCCTGAGAGCCAGCCCCACCTTTTGACTTGATGGAAAATGGTTATGATGCTCATTTATGGATTCTCAGACTTTTCTAATACCAGAGGAGCAATCTGTGGGACTAGTAAAAGGCAAGGTGTCTTGCCAGCATGGATCATTTCCCGAAGGATGGACGTATCGCAGCAAATCAGTTTTGGCATCCTAGTTCCTGCATATTTCGGAACCGCAGCGTGCATTGCTGCGGGAGACCTGCTCAAGCAGAGCCCCGGTGGAAGGAGGGGGATGAGGGGCAAGGATGGAGGCAGCCAGGAGCCCCGTTTCGTAGCCCTGTTTTGCAGCGCGAAGTGAGGGCCGGAGGCGGCGGCCAAGGCGCTGGGGAGGCTGGCAGGCGGGCTGGGACAGGAGGAGAAGGCGAGGGAACCATTGCCACCCTTCCCCTCGCCCAAGTGCTTGCATTTTTTTTTTATATTTTTTTTTTCCCCGAAAGCGCTCTTTTTCACTGTCACATGGCCTCAGTGAAACTTTCCTTGAAGTCCGTCAGTCAAGTCAGCCTGCGGCGCCAGAGCAGACGGGAAGCCTGAAGGCGCAGCGCGCAGAGAACACCCACCCGGAGGGCACGTTTTCTCCCCCAAAAGCCCAGATATTTTTTGGGGTGGCGAAGGCTCCGACCCCTCAGGGCGGGAGAGAAGGGGGGAGGGGGAATGTTCCAAAGCGCCGGGGCGCGGGGCTGCAGATGCAGGCTGAGCCGAAGGATGGAGCGGGAGAGGAGGAGAAGGAGGAGGACGAGGAGG
>VZTL01011115.1:135706-145787 GCA_013400535.1 Scopus umbretta
GAAACAGGTTGCTAATGTAATTGCACTTCATTATAGTTTACTTTGTGGCTTGTTTTGAAGCCTTTGGTTTTTTTTAATTCATTTAAATGTTGTTCTAGAACAGTGCGACTTCCTTCCGTTTCAGACCCCTTTAGCTAATGACTGCAGTGCTGCTCAGAGCTGAAAACACTCTATTTATTTACTATATTTTCTGTTGTTGTTGCATAGAATCATGTTCAAACTACCGAAGTACCCAGGTACTTTGGTTCTAAGCATGGTGTGTGCTGAATATTGATGATTTGTGCAACGTCTACTTGGACAGACTAGTGTGCGTCAAGTTAAGCTGCAGACCAGCGCTTGGAACCAGCTAGTGTTCTTCACAGCCCAGGATCCCTGCAGTCTCGGCGGCCTGGCATGGATACACTGCTGCACAAGCAGTGTTACCCTTTCGGAAGCTTGTGGACTTCTTGGGTTTATGTCAGGAATGTCAGAACTCTGAGAATAAGGAGAAGTGATCCGCGGGGCATAAAATGAGTGTATCGCTGGAGGTGATACTGAGAGCAGCCAGGAGAGGCAGAATAACCAGACACACACCTCTGCAGAGTTTTCCCTTTTCAGTGTTTTCATGCAAAAGAAAGTGATCTCATTATCTGCCACTAGCAATAATATTTGCCTTCCCCTGTGGTTTTCAGGGTGTTGCTCCACTGCACTTTTGTTTGAGTTAGATTTCTGAACAAACAAAGTGAGAAATGTTTAAACGAGTAGGACAAGGTGTAGAGATAGAGAGGATAATGCTTGCTGCAGTGTGTTCGGATAGCGTGAATGTTGAAATTTAAATATTTGGCTTCTATAGTCAATGTGAAGGCCTGTCTAGATTTATTTTGTGTTGTTCCAAAGTGCTCTGGACATAGGAGAAAAATACTGGCTTTTTTCCCCTGGGTCCATTAAAACCCTCCAGGCTTGAAAAAAATGGACCTACCCATCAAGCAGCACAGTGGTTTGTGATGCTGATTCTCTTTAAAGGCAAACATACTTATTTGTGGTGTTAGTGTTTCCTTAAATTCCTCAGGAATTCATGCATGCAAACATGATTTGATGGGCATCCAGAAGTGGTCTGTGGACTGCTAATTCAGTAGTGCTGCGGGCTTTTCTTCAGGTGAGAGGTGTGAGCGGTTTTGGGCTAAGTTTTTGCATAGCATTTAAAGTTTACGGCTCTCTTGTTTCATTCAGGTATTAGTACAAGGAGAGCTGAAGTAATGAGAAGTCATCATGGAGGCGCAGTCCCATAGCTCTACCACGACGGAGAAGAAAAAAGTGGAGAATTCCATCGTGAAATGCTCCAGTCGAACAGATGTCAGTGAGAAAGCTGTTGCCTCCAGCACAACTTCCAATGGTAAGTAACAGCAGGGATTTACTAGCAGCCAAACCTACGGTAATTTTATGTTCGCTGCATTCCTTGTGAATTGAGCATTTGCACCTGGATCAGTGTTTGTTCTAAGGAAAGGCTAAAGAAAATGAACAAGGCAGGGTGGTGGTGGTGGAAAGTGGTAGGATACAATAAGGCCTGTTTTGGCATTAGGCGTAGTCTTTTTCTTCCAGATGTTCTAATTTGAGATGTAAATGTGCTAAGTTATTTATTATAGGAAGTTCCTGTTTTTGGCATTTTGGAAATTGTCTTGATTAGCCTGGCAGAGCTTGCAAATGCTCTGCATTTGGCCATTGAAATCTCTTACACTAGTTAGATAATTAGTTATTACAAAAGAGACTGAAGTAGCTCTGTCAAAATTAATGGCAAAGGTTTTTTTTTTTTCTTCTCTTCTTTTACAAATAAACTTGCTCCTCGCAAAGGGCTGCCCCCACCTCCCCAAAGTTCTTTAGTGGCCAGGGACAAAGCATCGAGCTAAGAGTGTATCCTCCTGTGAATTCATTTCAAAGTTGTGAATGTGCAGCTTGTAGATTTGCAAAACTGGAGTAGTTTGCTTAATTCTCCCCAGAGATTACCTCACTTGACAATTTTACATATTCTCTGCCTCTCCGGAGAGTGTGTAATCCCAGCCCTGGCCCTTTCATTGTTCAGTGTAGAGGGCTGATTGTATTGGTCCCTACTAATGCAAAACTCCCTTTGCATTAGGAAAGAAAATTGCTTGAAAAAGTGTGGGCAGAGTTTAGACCTGTGGATTTTGGATAGCTGCAGATTAACTGTTGTTTTTTGCAAATCAGTCTAATAATGACTAAACCCAGAAGATATCTTTCTGCCTATTTTGGACTCCTGGTATATTGCTGGCAAAGTATTTTCACCCCTTCTGCTTCCATCATGCTCAATCATCTGGGCTTGTGGTCCAGGTCAGGTTCTCGCTTCGGTACCTTGAAGAAAGGTTTCGGCTTTCTCAAAGAAACATGTATCTCCCACCAGACTAAAGCAGAAAATACATGAATCCTACAGCCATACTAGAGGGGAATCTCTGTGGGTCAGTAAAAATTAGATGGCACATGTCCCAGTATCCTTCTGTGTGACTGGACTTCAGATTTACAGCAAACTCGGCACCTGCTGACCCACTAGTTGGAGCTGATCCCCCCGAGAGTATAGAAACTCTTGAGCAGCTATGGAAAAAGTTGCATCAGTTTTCTAAGGCATATGAAATGAGATCCTCAGCTGGTGTAAGTCAGCACAGATCCATTGCTGTCAATAGAATTACAGTGGTTCACATTAGCTGAAGAGCTCCCCATTGTATTTTTTTTTTTTTTGGATAATAGGATTTTCCACATTGGCCCAACTTTTCAAACAGATGCACGCTTAAACACATATGCGTATTCTTTGATGTGTCAGGGGTTTGTACTCAAACTCGATATTGGCACATACTTCTGACTGTTGGGGCTAGCTTTAACATTATTGTTAAACATTTAGATTTAGAGGGCTAAAAATAAAGCCTTCAAGATGTTTTTGCCTAATTCTGACACTGATTTACCCTGTGGTCAAATAATTTTCTCTCTCTATTCTACTTAGAAGCTTTAACGTTAATAGTTAATAGTAGTTCTTAACTACCTGCTTCATCTAGGTATTACTGCATGTCAGGGGCATCAAACTCCCAAGAGCTGGAATGAGGCTAAGTCTAATGAATGACTAGAAATTTTTGTCACTGCAATTGTCTCCTATTAATGGAATGAGATGCTAATGTAGTACACATCGTGGGGCCTGAGGCTGCGTTTGGTTAAGGTAATGACAGTTACCTTTGTTTTCAGTGGGTAAGGGTAGGTCTTGATAGTCTTTCTACTTAGGGAAGTCACCTGGATCTCCAAGGTTTAGGTTTTTAATTTACCTTCATGTGTAACCAAGAAACTTTCCAGAGATACAGCGTTGGGCTTCAAAGGGATAAAACATTCATTTCCTTCCTGGATATGAAAAATTTCCTCTTAATGTAGAGAGTCCATGGAGCATGTACCAAAACAAATACTAATACCAAAACTTTAGGAACTTAAATGTGAGTTTTACTGTTGCAATGTTTTAAAGTTTTGCTTCTTGCAGATGTGATTGTCATGATAATGAATTTTGGTTACGAGGACCAATTTGCATGAAAGCTGGAGCTTGCACTGCATTTGCATCTTTTGTTCTTTAATGCTGGAATGAGTATTACCACACCAACATCATCAGTTGATGTAAGACACCACTCCTACAAAACACACAGCTTTTGTTGATTCAGGGCCTCTTTTTTGCAGAGGGCTGTGGTAATGTTAAATAGTTGTTATTTGCATTTGAATGCTTTTTTGAACAAGGTAAGGTACCCTTAAAAATAACAAAACCACAGAGTGTTCCTTGCTGTTTTTCTCAGAAGACTCTGCTGTCATTGCAGAGCAACATCTGCCTATCATAACAACTTGTCTAATATGAAGTGCTTCTCTCCTTCTGGACAACACATTAATTAGCGAAGTTTGTAGGGTAACATGTACTTGAGCGACAGCTGTCTGAGGTGTGATGTAGAAACTAGTAATTTCTCAGTAGCTCTGCTGTCTTCTGAAGGAGTCAGAACTTGGATCATAAATAGATTGAAAGCTGTTAGTTATGGGTTTTATGCAAAGCTTACAATCATGAAGAAACAAATAAAATGCCATTATTTCAACAGCGCCCAAAAGTGAATAACACACCTGGTAGCAGAATCTATAATAAAATTAATACTGAGAGTGGAAAACTTTTAAATTGTATGATGTGCAAACTGTTTATCGAAGAGCCTGGTGTAAACCTAGGTGCAAGGGGAAGAAGGAGGGAAAGGTGACCTGGAAGGGCAGCTCGTGTGTTAACCCTAACTACGCAATGCAAGTTATGAGGCCCAGACTTGTGGGTGCCTCTTGGAAGGTACCAGCTGCGCCGTAGACTCAAACAATAAGCAGGCACGGGCTGTAGCTTACATCTTAGCCACTTCTGCTGAGTTCCCGTCCTTACTTAATACAAAAAAGATTTCTGCTCTACTCACCTAACTACAGACTCTGACTGTATTGCTAAGATGCTTGCACTGTGTTAGATAAGGGCCTGCCAGCGTTTCCATTATAAACACCTAATTTTAGGGATTTATAACTACGCCATTAAAATGTGCTCCGGGCTGAAACATGTGGGGAAGGTCTTACTGCTGGAGCAAATTAAAACTTCTTTTAAAATACATGTGACCAAAAAAGCAAAAAAAAAAANTCATTTATATCACAATTTAAAAAAAAAAAAAAAATCATAATTTGTAATAACTAACAAAAATCTTTGGTGCACTTTGATCCCCTGTGGGACTTTGTAATTTGGACCACTCTTGCTTTGTTTTCAATTCATTTTTGCACGCTTTTGATTTTTTTCTCGTTTGTGTTTCATTTTGTGTATCTCAACCAAACTGCGCGCAGCTTGCTAGGATACATTTCTTTGCAAATTGTTCCTTTTACTCCTTCTTTGTCTGACTGCTGTAGTGCTAGGCTAAATACCCAAGGCGGGGAAGACTGCTAAAGAAAACTGCTAATGCAGATGCTAATTCACAAAAGTCTGTATGAATAAAAAGTTTGTGCTAGGGTATAAAGTAAGCTTACTTGTGTGTGTTTTGTGATTTGAAAGCCTCAGACTGGTCTGCTTTGACAAAATAATAACAACAACAAATACAGTTTTTACGTTATGACCATGCCACTGGTATTACATTGGAGTAACGAGGCCAGTGTCCCAGACCACCTTGCTACCACAGTGCCATGTTGTCAGACCTTGTCTTCTCACAGGATCACAGGAGCATCCCTGCCACTTCTCTGGAGACAAAGCAGTAAGACCCTGTTCCCTACCATGTCAGTGTATGGATTTAGGTCATCATCCTGAAAGTTGCTGCATGCACACACAGGTTTCTTTCAAGTTGTGCAAGGAATGGCTTTCTGAGGAGAGGTACCCATTGATAAATTCGTTAAAATTAGTTCTGCGCTCCCCTTAGAGAGCCTTCGCTTGGTATTGCAGGTCATGAAACCTGCCTTTTTAGACCTCTGTTGGATGATACGGTACCTCCTGTAATTTCAAGTAAACCCAGGATTAAAAACAAATCTTCAGGTGAACGCTGTAAACGTTGCAGGAGTCCGCCCGGTGACCTGCCTTGCTGAAGTGTGATGAATGCTGACATGGAGGCTTGTTCTCAGCTGCTCCTCCATGCTGCTCCGCTGGTGAGCGCCAGGGCTGGCAGGGTGAGCAGTGTCCCTGCTCCTCGGCCTCCATGCCTCGCAGCCTGGCGTATGAGCTGTCACTGAGATCAGCAGCACGCTAAGTCGGTATGTCAGGCTGATCGCTGCAGCGGCAGAACGGAAAACTCCGCTCGCTCCCCTGCCTGCGCCGCTGTGCTGCCTGCGCTGGTGCAGTACCCTCCCGCGCCCCAGCGCGGGAAATCGCCAGCCCTCCCAAGTCCCAGCATTGCAGTAAAGTCTTGAGCTCCTGTCCAGCAAGCACTCGAGCGAACGCCTCGCTTTAGGCACAGGAATAGCTCTGTTGGCCCTAATGTGGGTATTTGCGTGCTTGCAATTAGGCAGTCGCTTTAATGCTTTCCTATTTTTTTGGCTGCTTCGACGCTACGCTCTGCTTTGTAGGTGAATCAGATTTACTGTTAGAGTACTTCCTAAAGGCGTTGACCAAAAAACCCTACGCTAACCTATCACAGCCCTCAGCTATAGGCAATTTATTTTTTCCACTTAATCTGTGGCATGGATATAATTAATTTTTGACTTTATTTTCTAAGAAGTACAGGGAATTTCTGTGAGGGCTGAATTAATACTTCTACAAGGCAAAGCTGTGCTTTGCAGCATTTCTTGGAGAACATTTGGGGATTGTAATACTGTGTTCAACCCTGATTTTTTTGCTGTTTGGCTTTTGAGTTTTGTCAGCGACTAAAATGCTTTCCTCTTGCACATTTTGGCTCTAAACTGATGTTTTTAATGTTGCATTAAAACAATGCAGTTATTGTATAGGGGACTCCTTCAGTGTCTGACAGGCAAGCACTTATTTTCAGTTTGATGTGTTTTGTCTAGTTTTTGACCCGTGAGCTTGTTCCAGTGTAATCTGATATTTCTTATTAACCTATTACTCTGCCTTAAAAAAAAAGCTAATGATAAACGTATGTAGGTTGTGGACTTGACTACCTTTATCAGAATCAGATAGTTATTGAGAACATACTTTAAAGTGATAGAAAGCAGAAATGATTATCTTAATGATGATGTAACTTAAAACCAAGCTTGATAGATGAATAAATGAGAGGAAGTTCATGCGCCCACTTTGATTCTTTCAGAAGAAGAGCCGGCTTCATCTAGGTCTCCTTTTTTTTCCCTCCCTAGTAGTTCTTTCAGGGTTGAGTGAGGGAAGTATTCAGCAGTCTGCAGCCCCATAAGAATCACATTTCCTGTTGAAACTTCCAGTTGGTGACTTGTCCTGCTGCTTGCTTTCAAGCTCACCATAAAGTAGGTGTTAATCATAATACCCATTCTTGGCCCCCCTGTTGGAATGATGTGCTCAGGGTCCCGTTGAGAGGTCAGGATTCAAAAGAGGTTGTTAGGTATCAAGAAACATTGCCTGTAGTATTTTAGTGGCCTGCAAATTGAGTCCTGAATTGATTATATGAGACCTGATTCTACAAAGTGATCAGGAGATGCCCTCCTCCTCTCCCGAAATCAAAGGAGATGGAGGGGCCCTCTTCACTTCTCATTTTCAGGTTGAGAAGGAGACAATATCCTGTAGGACTGGATATTGGAAGTGGTGACTTCAGTGTAGAGGTTTTTTTGAGGGATTTGCTTTTCAGCAAGACAAATACTGCAAGTAATTCCTATGTGTAACAGTGGCATACAGGAGCATGAAAACTACGGGTAGAACGATCACATGGGGTACCACAGAAAAGTAAAGGCAAAGACTTGAACTTGTAAGATTTTGTGTACCCTCCTGTTCTAATAATTGTGGCCAGGTCCCAAGAGGATAGACTAAAAGAAGGTACCTATCCTTGGGGAGGATGGGCTCTCCTGATGCTTGGAAGTATTGGAAGCAAAAGTATTGGAGGCTGTAATTAAGTGGGGACTGCATGTCTCGGTATATGTAATCCGATGTGAGTAGCTGATTAAATACATGTTCATTCGGAGTAATGCACCCGTGGTCCTTTATGCTTACTAATAAAATTTCAGTCATCAAGTTAGCATGTATTGTAGGCTGTAATAACTCATTCTGCCTGATACTGTTTTCTAGTGTTGTTCCTCAGTGAGCCAGCCCTACCCTTACCCTGCTCTAAAGCCAATGATCTGCAAGTGCAATACAGTATTGCTTCATTAACTCTGCTAGATTTCCCTCCTTTTTCCCCCCCTTCTCTCCCCTCCCTGCAGTGGTTAATAGCGTAAGGGATATTAAATGTCAATCCTCCTGTATCCCTTTGCAAGTTCCAGAAAGAGATGATTGAGTGGCTTATGCCTGCAATCACTGTAATCAGTAAGTAATGACTTAACATCCTGCTGGATAACACGAGGTGGAATCGGAAGAAAACATTAGTTAGCAGCAGAAGCTTACCACCTGGACAAGGTGGAGGCTAAATTTAGGGAATTATGCACTGGGGATTTTTTTTTCCTGAAAAACAACAGAAAAAACCCAAACCCCAAACACCCAAGCAACCATATTACAATTGTACCTGGGTTTTGAAATAGAGTAAGAAGTGATAATAATAAGAAGGTTTAAAATGGGTCTTTACAGTACGGCAGCGGCACCATGCTCTGTCGCTTGTGCTTTGCAGGAGTCCAGGATCAATCAGACCTCAAAAAATTAAGGCATTGCAGCCCACAGTACTGAGGGGGGAGGTGCAACCCAGAGGTTTGATTTTTAGTAGGAAAAAGGTTGCTGGCAGCTGAAGCATCAGCGATATTGCTAGCCTTCCAGAAAAGGGCTCGCTCACTGCCGTTAAGTGCTGGTCTCTGGGGAAGATACCCTGAAAGAGAAGGGGCCTCCTAAGGATGCTGCAGTGCTGTGCCAGCCCGTGCCGCTGAAGTGGAGAGGGTGCATGGCAGCCTGGCAAGGCTCTGCAGCAGCACTGCTGCTCCAAGTGATGGCATCTTCCTCCCAGCCGCTGGAAACGGGTGTCAGCCAACACATGGGTGCCAGGCAGCTGGCGAGGATCGGAAGGGCGCTAAAAAAAATAATGGTGGAAGACTCTTGCATCCTGAGACTTTTCCTGGGTCCTGAAAAAGGAGACCAGACTTGGGAATCTGCAAGTGAAGGAGCTACACGGAATAGATCTTCTTAAAGTCAATAAAAAGATTTTTTAAAAATCCTTCTAACTGACTTTAAGCCAGGCAACCCCTCTGGCAGGCACAGTGTTTGGCTTTACGATTGCAGCTGTATAAATTAAGGCAGTTGAAGTAATTAAATTACTTAACAGGTTTTCAAATGGCATTAGTGTTTTCTCTTCTAGATGTTTTCTATTTCATATCTGTCTCCAGTTAAAAGGAAATAATCAGATGTCAATGTTGCATTTGATTATATTCCTGCTCTGTATGTTTCTATTTACTTTTTCCTCCCCCCCTCCCTGGCCCTTTTTCTTTTCCAGAAGATACACAATTTCAGCTTCTGCTTATGTAGAAATTGTTACTAAATACATATGCCAATAAGTGGGACAAGTGTGCTTAGGGTATGATATGTAGTTATGTAAAGAAGGTCCTGTATTAAAACTACATTCTCTGTATTTTTTTCCAAGCCATATCTCATTATTTTGGGGTGAGGGTGGGAGTGGAGGGAGATGCGTTCTTTTGCCATCCTGACTAAGAGGGAATGAGATGGATTTTATTGCTGTGTTATTATCTTATTTCCCATTAAAAGTCTTTGCCTTTGATGTATACTGCAAGTGGTCACAATTTAATTTGCAGATGCTATTTTTGTTCATAAGGCTGGTGATTCAGAAGAACGTTGATTTACTTGTAAATGTGACCTGGACCTACCGATGAATGTGTATTTCAAGTGCGCAGAGGCACTTTAAGGAAAGAGAAGTACACAGGAAATACCGGGATTTGTTCAGATGACTTTAAAATTTGGCTTGTAAGGCTTTATGGGTCAGATTATCAAAAAACAGTTCCTTATCTTGTGCCTGCAATCAGCTGGAGTCTTGCTACACAGGAGTTGTGTGTGCACATTCTTTGCACATGCCAACTGCTTAAAATACGCTGGTATCCATTCTTTTAGTACGACTTTTCATGCACGTTCCATGTGCGGCCAAGTGGAAATGTGAAAACTTAAGTCCAACGCATGCAATAGCTTGAAAATGCACCCAGATATCCCAAACTAAGGGGATTTTTTTGTTCTGCTTAATAGAACAGATTTGTACTGGTGGAGTTTTTCCTGAGATGAGACGATAAATTGCTGAAACTTAAGTTAGTGTTACAAACTGTGTGCTTTCCCTCTTCTTCTTTCTCTGTCCCTGTCGTGTGCGTGCTTTTCTCTTCTTTTCCAGCGTAGGGGTTCATGCATAACAACAGAGGATTTTGTAGAAAAGTTCCTTCTGGGCCTGACCGGTATTGTTTTCCCCTCCTCCTGGTCTCTTTCTTTTCTTTCCTTCTTTCTCTCCTTTCTCTTCTCTCTCTTTTCTCCCCCCTCCCC
>VZTL01011115.1:145823-158148 GCA_013400535.1 Scopus umbretta
CCTTTTTTTTTTTGTGTTCTTTCTTTTAGTTTTCAGAAAGTTGAGTTCCATCCCAATTATTAAATCTTCGGAGACCATTCCCACATGGTTCTGTAAATGGTAGCTTCATCCTGAGTTCTTTCATCTCTTTTCCTGCTCTCCTGGCTTGACAGTTGAAAAGGTCTGACTGTGCCACACAATGGTTTGATTGGTTTCTCTAGGGGAGGCTTTACCCTGCCTCATCATTCGCCAGGCAGGTGGACCAGAAAGTCTCTTGATTCTTTTGTTGCCTCTCAAAGTCCGAGGTCTTTGACTGAATAAATCCTCCGTCATGGGATAATTTGCTAAAAGGAGACTGAAAGATGTGAGAGAAAAGCCTCACTACTTGGGTGCTGAATTAATGAAATAACTGGGCCTTGGAGTTTGCAATTGAAAAATCACCAGGAATGCAATGGGTGGAGACAGGCTTCAGAATGCAAGCCTGTTACTTCCCCGTAATAAACTATGAGAGCTTTAAATGATATTACTTAAATACGCCGGCTCGCCTGGCCGCCTCCAGTTATTTGCATTTGCAGCCCCGTTTGGCGGGGGAAGCCCGAGCAGAATAAAAGCCGTTTTGGTGCAGCACCTAGTTAGTCATTAGATTATTACGAGGGGCTGGAAAGAATTCCATATGACAGAACTAGGGTTGAGTTAACACAGGACGAAAAGTAATTTACAGATAGGCTGTCCTCAGCCATCTTCGTAGCCCCTGATAAGGTTTCATTTCAGAATGGATAGGCGACATTTCCACTTACGGGCCCATTCTGCGACACCTGTGATAACAGCTTCTAGATCCTAATTGAAATTGGTTTCAAAATGGATTTTCACTTTTCTCTGTCTGTGGAAAATATTGAATGGACTCAGAGCTGCCACAGAGAATCCCAGACCTTGGAAAATGGAGCAAGAAGCCAGGATCATCTTTCATAACTGTGTCGATGATATGACAGTTTTGTTATCTGTCTTATTAATGAAATCATTGATCACCTGATGAGGGAGATAATAAACTACATTTTTGCTGCTGTTCAGGAAGCTCAATTAGATTTTTTTAAAAATACAGATGGGGGAAAACCAAGCCGAAACAACAAAGTGACCGTTTTCGGGTCTATTTTCAACTTTGCTTTTCTTGAAGAATTTTAGACGGAAGAAGTCTCTGAGACTGTAAAATGCTGGCTGCATCTTGAGCTTACTGAAAGTAAAAAGAGAAAAAAAAAAAAGCAAACCTGATGCTCACGTTAAGACTTAGTTATTGTTTTTCCTTTTTAACAAACCGCACTAAGTAAATAACACTTAAGTCCTAGTAAGTGCCATGGAAACTCAGATGAACTGAGAAACAATGGAGCTCAATTTTAGCTGAAGTGGGATTAGTGATCCGAACTCTCTGAATGCCCTGACGTGGACAAAGGCCAGTGCTAAGTGTAGCGAATGCTCGTCGTGATGCTGGCTCTCCTGAAAATGATTTCTTCTTTAAAAATGGGCGTCAGCCTTTAGTTATGAAAGCTGCTTGGGCGTTTTGGAAAAATAAGTTCCTTCTTTTTTTTATGGTACTAATGGACTTGAGAAGATTTTTAGATGCAAGTAAACGTAGTAAACTGCCTGCTCGGGATAAAATGTGTGTGCAGGCTTCGAAAATAAAGCCTGAAAGGATTTTGTGATATGTTGTTTCCCTGGCTGTTTTCTAATTATTGGGGAAAGAGATAAATCTGTTGTTTGTGCTTGGTTGCTCTGGAATGCGCGCTGTATTCCTTGAGGAAGGTGGGAAGGGATAGTTTTTCTGAAGAGGGATGCCGGTGACTTCTCATGTTTCACTGTGAATCGTATCCTAGGTGTTTCTTCAGTCCCTCCGCTGGTGTGGGTCAATCTGTCCCCCTTTTTAAGCTTGAAAGGGGAGCTCTGATCAAAGGCTTGAATGATGTCACTGATCTCTGGTGATTGATTAGGAACAGAAGTTCTGGAGCATTTTGCATGTCCGCCTTTTCCTTATCACTTCAAATCCATTAGTGCCTACCCATTAGGGTAGCTTTCAATCAGAGGAAAAATAACCCGTGCATATATATATATATATACACACATATATACACATACATACATATATGCGCCCCCATGTATATGCATATAAAGAGAAAAGGCATAGGAGAGTGTACAAGCTTCATGGTCTGAGTTATAAATGTATTTTTCCTTGATGTGAAAGGAAACAATTCTTATCGGTCTGTGTTGATACGGGGTGTATTTACTAATTGCTAAACTCTTGGGTGTAATTCTCCTCTGTTCTTCTGCAGCAGCTCTCACAGATTTAAATCCACGTAGGTCTCTGTTGTCAGTGGGTTTTTGGAGCTTTACCTTAATTTGCTGTAGTTTACCCAGAGAGGAACCATACCCCTGCTTGTTATTTCTTTGCTGTGCCTGTGGTACGCGTTAAGATCCACTGTGTGTGTCAGTGGCTTAGAGATACTTTTTAATCAGAGACTGAAAAATAAATATTTTAAATTTATGTCTCTTGGAAGTCCAGAGTTAGCCAGAGTGTAGGCTAAGCCGTTAAGAGGAAAGATCTTTTGTTCATCGAGGAGGAGCAGTCCTCTGACTCTCGGTGGTGTGGGAGGTCAGGCAATGGGGTTTACTTGTCTACAAAAGGGTGGTGTGCATAAGCAAGTAGTACAGGACTTGAATCTGACTTCACTGTGGTATAGATGAGGAAGATGGGTGGTGTGAAGCTGGAGCCCTTTCCTAAATATCCCACTTCTAGCAGCATATTGTGATTTAAATGAGGAACATAAAAACTCTGTACAGGCTTTAAAATTCTCAAGTTAATTAATTATTCTGGTAAATGGAAGCTTTCAGTATGTAGGATAATTCAAAAATGTTAATGTTATTTTCGTGTGTCTCTTTTCCCCTTTCTTTTTGGTAGGTTGGCTCGTTTCTCTCTCTCTCTCTCTCAAATCTCCTCCGCTCTCTCTTCTACTGTTGTGCATTTCACACCAGGAGATGACAAGTCTTGTGATTGCAGCAGAGGCAATTGAAAGAAAATAAAAAGAGAGTTCTTTTTCTCTGGTGCTGGCCCATGAACATACCGTAAAAATTGGATTAGACACACCTAGAGTTGGGATTGATTGCATCTTGAATGGGAAATTAGAACATCTGAAAAATTCCTTTTTGGATGGAACAGAAGCACAAGAAGGAAAAGTTGGATGGAAACCAGAGAAGAACTGTAAATCACTATTAAAGTTACTTCCTATGGTTTACCATTGGCTGTCAAAGAAAATTGCCTCGGGCTTGTTTATAGCTAATTCCCTTTATAGAAAACTTCAATTTGTGGACTGGCCTCTGAACGGGATTGATAACTCTGTTTATAGACCAGGATGGGTATCTAAAGATAACAGATAATGCAAATGAACCTTTTTTTGATAAGCCAGGGAAGCAATTATGGATACAACTTGGTTGATGGATTTCAGGGAGCCTTTTCACAGATTATAGATTTTTTTTTTTTTTTTTTGCATTATAGTTTTCTTAGCGGTGTTAGAAAAACAAAATCAAAGTCACTCGAATAGAAGTAAAAAGATGGAGCAGCTGATACAACCAGCTTTCCTACCACTTGTAAACATAGTGAATCAGATTAAAAAAATAAACAGGCAGTCCTCGGCCTTCTCTGGGAGAAATATGATTTGATAAAAATGTGTGTTTAATATTCAATTTACAGTTTCATCCGAAGAGTGTAAACCTAGATGTCCCGTGGGAGTTTACAGCTCGCTCCAACTTTAACTCAGATAAAATGCTCCTCGCAAACCGTCTCTCTGCTTTTACTTTCCAATTTGTGTTTCTGCTGGAGAGGAGGCAGGCGGAGGCTGGACCACGCCAGTTGTTGGAGGCTCCCCGGGGCGCTCAGCACCTGTGATGACTGAGCCCTTCACCCTGGGCTGATTTCCGTGCTGACCACACGGCGTAGCCGTGCAGCGCGGGCTCAGGAGGTGGCTGCCCGGCGTGGCACGTTTCCCTCTCAACTCCATGGGTTTTCCCGTTGGAAGTGCCTGGGAAGCGGCAGCTTCTCACAGCAGGAGGAGACTTCAGTGGGGCTGGTGGATGCTGAACGGGAGAAGGGAGGCTTGGCTTCCCCACCTCAGCTGTTTCGCTTAGCCTGCCGGTAGACCAGTCTGCCGCTTCTGCGTGTTACGGTGGTGTCCCCGCGCGAGGAGCCTGAGCTTTCCTTATCCCTTGGTGTTTGTGGGGCTGCCCCGAGGAGGCAGAGCTCAGGGGGGCATCCACCCGTTCGTTCCTAGGGTTATGGCTCAAAACTCAAAACGGAGCACAACTTGCAGGATCCACAGTGAGGCAGGGATGAGACAAAATTAACCCCGTAAAGGGTGCACGGTAAGGTGCGCTCGTAGTCATAATTTCATATTGTTCTTTAGTGGCAAGACTGAGCTTTATTTCATTTAAGGCCCCAGTCCACAACTCACTGAAAGGATTTTTAGCAAATTTAACTAGTCCAGGCTTTAAATATTTAATGAGACATGTCGCTTTCTGGTCTCCTTGCTCAAGCCATTATCTTTTAGTTGGTTCCCTTCAGTGGAAAGTCTGGGCTCCCGACACCCTTGATCACTGAATTATAACCTTCATCTCCGAAACTTGAGATAACTTCTCATGAAGCTATCTCAGGACTGAATCCTGGAAATGTACTTTCTTTTGCAAATGTCCTATTTGAAAGCTCTTCTGATTGATCAGAAAAAAAGAAAAAAATAATTATGACTTACTTCCCATGCAGTTTAGAGTGACTCCTCGTAGTTTGAACTACTCCAGGTTTCAAGGATTTGGCAAGATACAAATGCACAAATGGCACAAATGCCATTGACTTCCACGGGAGAAGCATGGGAATCCTTTTATTTTAATTGATGTTTAAATATTCAGTCACAAACTGCTATAAAACTCTTCTGTTTTTCACAGGCATTTTCAGTGCCTTCATAATGGATCACACCTCTCACTGGAAAGAAAAACTGAAAACAGCAAAGTTTGCTTAGAGAAATGCCAGACTTGTAAGCTGTTATCTGAACATTATTTTAAACTTCCCTTTCTGCATGTGTGTATGATGAACTATTTCTTACCTTCAGAGACTTTTGGCTGAAGAGTTAGAGTGAATAGACATTGGTATCTTTCAAACACCAGGATGGGTACAGGATCACAGTGCCTCTGCCAAAAAAGGATGGATCTGGAATCCCTCAAGGGATTTCTCCCAACTTCATTCCCAGCATTCATCCCAGTCTAAGTCAGTGGCATGTTTTCTAAGTATTGGTCAAGGAAAAATATTTATGGTAGGTTTTATTTAATATTTTCAATTTGATGTGCATCAGCAACTTCTGACAGTCTTTCTGAGCTTAAAATACCTGTTCCAAGACACCATTTTTTTTGCTGACATGATAGAGGTTGATGTTGCATATGTAAGAGCGGAAACAATTTAAAAGTCCTGTTCTCAGCTTTGAATGCTTTCTTTTGATTGTTCAGAGAATAGGAGGAGGTAGGTTAGTTTTGCTATTTAAATTCCCACTTTTTTCTTCAGCCATCTAACTTAAATCAGAATTAAAGCCTTGCATACATTATTTATTTTTTTATATATGAGAAATAACCTCAGTATGAAGGATACCAAAACGTCTGAAGTAATGAAAATATTTCAAGGGACTGTGATTTATTGCTACATTTATCTTCAAGGCTCAAAACAGATGCTAAAAATAAGCCTACTCTTAAAAAATATAAGTGAGTAAGAACCATGAGCACAGATATCAAAAATTCCACCAGGTATTTACAAGAGAGGGAGAGAGTGTGTAAGAGTGAAAGAAAGGAAGAAAGGCAGGACCTGGAAGAAAAGGAAGAAGGGAAGGAAGAAAAGAAAGAGCAAGCTCTATGCTCCTCTATGGTGCTCTCCTTTAAATAGATTTCAGGTGAATTTTTTGGTTGTCGTAGTTGGACCAAGAACCTGTCAAAAATCAGTATTTTAGCATTGTTAGACAGAGGTCATTTTTGTTCGTGGGGCCAGTACTTTAACTGCAGAGGTGTAAGAGCTTGCATGTAGGCGCGAAGTAGCTGGTACAGAATAACTTAAGATCAATTTTCATAATAAGTGAATCTCAGAAAAACATTGTATTTCAGGCTCCTTAATTACAGGGAAAAAAATAAGAGTTAGACACAAAGGGAGAGCAACTGGAACTTTTTGGTTTCAGTGTCTGAACGTAATTCAGGCTGCTCCTTTTGTGTTTGCATTTGGCTGGGTGTACTGTGTTGGATTTACATCGCTTACCCTCCGAGATGTGTAGGCTCTTCGGGAAGTGAAGGCAGAACGTCAGCCCAACGTAAGAACAGAGCAGGATGTGGGCACAGTGTTGACTGCTGGCTTTTTATTGTCCCAGATCAGGTAAGTCAGACTTACTGGCCAGGCCTCTGTGTACGTGGGGTTGCCTTGATCATGTGCTCAGCAGGGATGCGATGGGCATCCCTCCTATCTGCAGGTCTCAGGCATGGTCTGGCTGTATGCAGTATTGCCTTGTACAGATGCTTCTGGATTTCCAGGAATCTCGGCTGCTGTGGAAACCAAATCCTTGGCAGTCTGGTTGCGAGAGCCCCATCTTCCAGGATTAAACTTATTTGAACATGGAATGTACCTAAACAATGAGAAATTTAGAGGAATCTAAGGAAAATCCTTTATTTTCTTGGGCTTATATTTTGTTTTAGCGATAAAGAGAGCAGTGAAATTGCTTTTCCTTGGTTCTGCTGGAGGAGTAGCAGAGGGCAGCAGTGTGTATATCTCAGGATATCAAGCTGTAATTGACAGGGAGAGCATTCAGAACTTAGCAACAGTTAATTCTTCTTCAAAATGTAAAGAGTCCTTGAAGTTAGGTGGACGTTAACTAAAGTAAACACAAGCCATGAAGAAGTATGAAATGATCTCACTGAAAATCTGTTTCCCAGCTTTCTGTCCCTTCAGGTTATAGACTTCTTTTTCGCTTAACAGAATCAGTGTCCGACCTGAAAAGTGAGGCATAAAAATAAAAATGTGCAGACGTTGCATACAACATGGTAACATTGGTCCTTCATTTGTTCCCTTCCCCTAGATAGGTCCATCCTGTCTAAACTTTCTCTGAAGAGGTCAGCAAAAAGTGTGAAGTTGGCTCATGTGACTAGTACCAAGTGATCCCAGTGATCCCAGTTTATTTCAAGGAATGGAGTTGAAAGGGAGTGAGGGAAGGAGCTGGAAAGGGAAAAGGAGATTCCACTTAGAGTCTACAGTGCTTTTTTTAAACTTCTTTTTTTTGTTTGTTTTATTGTTTTTTTTTAAAATTGGTATCTGGTACAAAATTTTTGTTTTCTAAAAACACTTAGGTGTCTATTCATAAACACGTATTTCTTTTTGTTTCAGTGCTGGAGATGCCTGTGAGTGATTTCTTTAAGCTAAAAAGGACCGTGAAGGCAGGGGAAAGGAGGACTATGTTTTGCATTTCAGTGTTTTAGGAAATAAAAATTAGCAAACACTAATAGGTGTCTGTTCTTTCCCATTCTTTATTAAAATGCATGAGATGTGGATCAAATGACTTTATTCAGCACTCAGCATTTCAGCTACCTTGAAATGGGAGACTGCAGGCGGTTGGATAAATTCTCTGGAAAGTTGCCCAGTTTCACTGCTGCTTATATAAGCTTGCCTTTATCCTCTGGGGAATACTATTTTGTAACATGTTCTATCAGGATGAGTATCCCTATGTTCTCTTTAGCTCTGGGATGCCAGAAGTAGATGAGTAGTGGTGGTGGTGATGATGATGGCTGTCTCCTTTCTCCTTTCTGGGGTTAATGAAAGACAGTCATTAGGGACCTTTGCCAAATCAGGGTGCTACCCCTCTCTGCTTTGCTATCATCTGAAAAAAACATGCAATGTATATTGCTCATGATAAGCAGTTATGGTTGAGTTATAAATTATTTTGCAGTTGCCGTGGTTTTGGAATTGCCTGAATGATAGTTAAACTTGTGGAGCCAGCGTATTAAGGATGTGTAAGTGACTCCCTTATTAGACTGTCTTCTTGTCGGGTTTCAAGAAACGAGCCATCACAGCTTGTTTATACGCTGGTATTTTATCTCTGCAGATGTATGTTCAGCTCTTGGCTGTGCTACAATTAAAATGGGTTTTGAGGTCTTGTCCTTACCTCTTTTAGATAGCTGTTCATGTCAGAAGGAAATGCCTGAGAGTTTCACACTTTTGAGATGAGTACTGTAAATTCACCATTGGGGCAGATGAGATGACTGTGAATCTGTAAGCACTGCAGACTGGACCTGCTTGTCTTTGTCATGGTGGCAGCGCTGGGAAACATCCGTTTACGGAGGCAGACCTTTTGTCTTATGAACGCATGTGCAAATTCCTCACTAGAACCTGCAAATGAGCACATGCTGGGTGCACCTACATGTGCTCCCATTTACCACTGCATCCTTCTGCTTGGGTTACTTAATGCAGAACCACGGAGTCATGCTCTACCAGTAGGTAGCTATCTAGCTTCACTATCTATGGGTCTAATTTTATGTCAAGAATTGCCATCAGCTTGGCAATAAACCCTTGCAACTGGGTACTAAGACTGATGATGCTAGCTATTTGCATTTTATTGTGCTTGTTGAGGGCTGGAATGCTCTGAGGACTCCTGTGAGGCTTGGAGTGACAAGGACAATACATCTTATGGCACATTTCAGCGTAAAAAATAATCTGTTAGGGTATTTATTGTCCATAGAGACACTTAGCATGAAGGTTCTCCCATGCAGAGCAAAGAGAGATGCTCTCCTGACAGAATAAGTGAGACCTACAGTGGAGTGGATCTGTTGAGGGCAGTGTGAAGAGAGAAAGCTGGGAAGAAGGTTGGGTAATGACAGTGGTCACTGAGCTGAGGTGACACAGGTCATCTCATGGGGTTGTATAGCAATCATTTATGTTATCTTAACTCCTTGCTGCCTCCCTAACTGGTAGGGCTCATTCCTCTTCCTTGAGAAGTCCCTTTTGTTCCTTGCCTGAAACCCACTAAGCTGGGCGGAGGAAATTTCATTGTGTTGTGCTTTCCAAACTGTCACTAATCCAGTCTTTTTTACTGTAAAATTAAATTGAAACAGTGATTGCTTGAAGATAAGGACCTGACCTAAAAATCCCAGATCCACATAATGTAAAATAGTCTTTGGATGCTGATGGGTGTTACTTACTTGCAGGCTGTTACCCTGGAATCATTTGTATGTATGTTGGTGGGACTGGGATGTTGTATGTAAAATGCCTGTTTAAGAATAGAGTTATAGGTTGGATGAAATTAGAGGAGAATCTCTTGGCTTCTTTTCTTTGCAGATGTAAGAGGAGATTTCTCTCTCATGATTTACAACGCTGAGCAAGCTAGAATAAAGTGTCAGGTGTCACTCTGAACATGTGAGTCTGCACTGGTGGAAGCAATCGTTCATATGGCTTTTGCGTATGCTCTTGGCGTTGCTGTTAAGGGAGTAAATGCCAGAGTTGTGCCTGGGAGCTGCTACTGCTGCATTGTTGAAAGAGTTATTTGCTATATCATCAAGCATCCTATGGTGCAGATTCCCGGAGTTTTAGAAGTATTGTGATTGTGAGCTTGTAGTAAGTAGCTGGAAACACAAAAGGTGTTTTTTAGCAACTCTGTACAACTTTCCAGATCATCTATTTACAAAATGTTGCACAGAGGCTCTCTAATGTTTCAGAAACAGCTTGTAAAGTGTTTCTCCTTTAGGATCTTCAACACCATCAAGGAAGGTATATGCCAGTTGGCATTGTAGAATCATAGAATGCTTTGGGTTGGAAGGGACCTTTAGGCCAAACCATCCAGGCCAAACCCCCTGCAGTGAGCAGGGACATCTTTAACTAGATCAGGTTGCTCAGAGCCCCATCCAACCTGACCTTGAATATTTCTAGGGATGGGGCCTCCACTATCTCTCTCCACTACACGTTCCAGTGTTTCACCATCCTCGTTGTAAAAAATTTCTTCCTTATACCCAGTCTAAATCTACCCTCCTTTAGTTTAAAACCATTACTCCTTGTCCTGTCACAACAGGCCTTGCTAAAAAGGTTGTCCCCATCTTTCCTGTGCGCCCCCTGTAAGTACTGAAAGGCCGCAATAAGGTCTCCCTGCAGCCTTCTCTTCTCCAGGCTGAACAACCCCAACTCTCTCAGCCTGTCCTCATAGGAGAGGTGCTCCAGCCCTTGGATCATGTTTGTGACCCTCTTCTGGACCCGTTCCAACAGTTCTATATCCTTCTTGTGCTGAGGGCTCCAGAGCTGGACACAGTACTCCAGGCAAGGTCTCGCCAGAGCAGAGTAGAGCATCACTGAACTTTTGGTTAGACGTTTTATTTTGCTGGGGGAGGATGATGGGGGGGAGAATTCGGTTGACAACTTCTGGAGCTCCTTTAATTAGTAGCCTTTACATATAGGCTACAGTAAGTCTGGGTAGGACTCCCTCCCAGCAGAAAAGCAGTGGGCTTCACTGGAGGTAACGAAGGTCTGACATAAGGTAGGGTGTGTAACACGGTTGCAATACAGTTTTATCTGAATGCTAAAGAATACTTTAAAAATGCTGTTTTTTGTATCAGATCACCATTACCTTCCCAGGGGACCTACCTGTGCAGCATTTATGCAGACAGGTTCTCTGTCAAGGGTGGAAACAGGCAATCTGCAGGTGCAAATGTGTGCTGGGGTGGCACTTTAGTGCTGGGCACATCTACCTTGTATTTGCATTTATGCATAAATGCATTACTCCTCCCTCCCTTGCCTTCTGCAGGATGTGGCCACCACTTTGCAAGTCTGTGGGAGGTAAGCTGGTGGTTATGCAGTATTTAACCTCTGACTGCACTTTGTGGGAAGCTTAAAAGTCTTCTGGGAAGGAGGCTGTAGTGTGAGGCTGCCCGTGTCTTCTCCCTCTGCCTATAAAGCCAGGTTGAGCATAACCTCCTTGGAAGCTGGAGACTTCTGTGGGGTTTAGAACCTGATCCACAGTGTATTGAGGTTCAGTACCTTCCTAATGGGCTTTGGCTGAGTCCCTGTGAGAACAGGAGCAATTGGCCCACAGAAAGCATGCTAAGCCATTTTTTGCGCTTGCCTCTTCTCCACTGTAGGAACCAGTGGGGAAAAGCATGACTCTTAATGACTGCTGATTATAAATAATTAGGAGTCATTCAACATTTCAGCTAACATATTTAGGTTGTGATGTGTTTTGCATTTATTAAGTGTTGGCTGCTCTCCTGTGGCTTGGTGTCTTTACTTAGTATTTCTTACCAGTTCCTTGTGTAAACACTGGGGGTTAGATGAGAAGATGGGCCCCCAGTTTGAATGCTTTGGCATCCCATGGAGGCTGGCTGCTGCGTGAGCCCCTTCTGTGCTGTGGTTTTGTATGGAACAACTGATTAGGAAGTGTTGAATTTTATCTTTAGTGCTTGTGTTTAGCATAGCTGGATTTTACACGGAGTGAGAATTATTAGTCTATAGGTGATGCACAGCAGAGAGCTTAGATAATTCAAACAACATGGCTTGTGCAAACCCGTAACACACTAAAATGTAGTAAAGCCAAAGATTTTTCATTTGTAGCGTAGGGTCCAGTAAAGATCAACCAGTCCATACTGCAGTCATGGTGCACCAACCATGCTCTTTTGAACAACTGTGAGTGTTTTTTTTTTCTTCTTTGCAGATCATGTAACAAAAGAGTAACAGAAGAATCTAATAAATATTCCGGCAAGCACTTTCATGTGTTGTTTACTGTAAAATAAAATTAAAACCTGTAGCATATGTTAGTTTTTCAGGGAGATAGGTAAAAAGAAAAAAAAAAAAAGAGGAACACCTCAAAGGTTAGATGTTAGCATTTAAATGTACCAAAGAAAATTTTTAACAGGCCAAAAAAAAAAAAAAATCTGGATTTGCACTTCAGAAATGGTATTGTCTTCATCCAGTTCATAAATGTGAAGCTGAGGTGAAACTACACAGTTAAACTGTGATGTGACAAAGGCAATGTATAACCTCTTTAAAGTCTATATAAATCAAACCTTTAACCTACTGCTTCTAAAAGGGAATGCCTAGAGGATGCTTTTGTATAACGCTTTTTTTTTTGGTATTCCATTTAAATGTAGATTTTTAAGGCCTTTAGTGTAGTGGTGCATCTTTTGCAATGAAATGTTAATCAGGACTCTTTTGTAGCAACTTGGTTGGAAGATAAAATATTTAGTCCTGTTGTATATCGAGCAGACATTCCATATACACGTACAGGCTCTCTCCCCCTCTCCGCTTTCTCCCTTCACCCCTCCA